>JAAAKG020139201.1:0-12424 GCA_010014905.2 Druon quercuslanigerum
TTTATGTTAGAATATATATTTGATTCGGGGTTTTCTAGTCCACGCAGTCTCATATTTATACTTTTTTTATCTTACTTCCAATTCTATACTTTATCAATTCAAATGCTTAGAATTCATTTTTCTATTGAAAATACAAAATATTTTATTTATTGGAAATATACTTTAAGTACCTGCAGAATCAAAACAGGTCATCAAAAATGTTCATTTAAATTCGCAGGACATAAAGGGTTAAAACAGCACCTAAAACAAATAAGTAGAACGTATCAGGGCCAAACAAGGACGTAAAAAATATTTAATTTTGTTGCGAAGTTCATAAAGGTATAAAATAGGGCTTAACCGGACGTATAAGGTCCACAATAGGACGAAAAGTGCGACGCAGGACCTAATCAGGTATTAATTGAGTTTAGCAGGTGCAAAATAGGACAAAAATTTCGACTCGGGTACATTATGAGCAGTTTGGTGTGATTCGAAGTTTTACAAAAGTTATTGTTAATAACATTTTTCTTTATGAATTTGGTATTTATTTTTTTGCTATCGATTCGTTGGATGTACTTTGCTAATTTTTTATAAACAAAAAAAAATCTGGCTCACTTGCCAGGTTTTGACATTATGTTATATTTTTTTATATATTATACAATTCAGTGGCTCAACTGGACAACTGGATTCAATTCGTTAGGGTATGTCATGGGGTCTAAATAGTGATGTGTTGTTAAATGTGTAAATTTAATTGATTGAAGCTTTGCAGCCGGACTTTGAACGCGAGATTAGCGAACAAGGGAAAGAAAGAAATATGTGCAAGAGGATTCTGTAAGGAAGTACACTTGGAGAAAGTGTTAAAGCATTTTAATTATGAAATAACAAGTCAATATATTCTAAAAATAGATATACTTTGAATCAAAGAATTTCAATATTCTCACTTCCGACATGACTCATATATTTAAATATTTGAACTGAAAAAGCACTAAAAGGCTAATATATTTCAAACCTATACTAAAATTAACACGTGTATAAAAAAAATTTGCAAGACCGTACAAAGCCTGTTAGTAAAAGTGAGTTTCTTATTTTGTTTAGTGGATTTAATCCAAGAAGCGTTATTTCTTCAGAAAGAACATTTCTACGTTAGGAAGAACCAATTTTTATGAATCGATAGCAGATCGTTAATCCTGAAAGCTCACAATCAGTGCTAGAATATTTTTATTGTTGGCATCAAGGAGTGAAAAAGCAACATTTTTTAAACTTTCAGAAAATTGTAAATTGCGAAGAATTTTCTTTTTTTTTCTTATTTCGTATAGTCGTTCGCAAAACAAACTTTACCTATTACAAAAAATCGCCAAAATGGGTTTTCCCATAATAAAATCTTCAATTTACAAATTGTAAAACTGAACAGAAAACAATCATTTATTTCAAAAATTTTTATATACTTTTTTTGGCTACCAGTCTACAAGTTTTTTATTGCTACGATCAAAAGATTCAATTAACTTGCGTACTTTGAATCCACCTTAGCACAGTAAACATGTTTAAAATGATACAGAAATCAAGAGAATTTAGATCGGCTGAAATGAATGATCGACTTTTGACATCATAATGATCATCTATCAAGCTGAACTAAGATGGCTGACGTTCTCAGAGTACCTTAGCTCATATTCAAGCTGTTTATGGTTTATGATTGTGCAGTGTGCTTGATAAGTAAAAAAATTAACGAAATCTGACATTAGAAAATATCAGAACAAAACTTCTCATTATAAGAAGCAAAAATTCTCTTTCTTTGATTAATCCATATAGTTAAACATAATATGAACAAATAGTTCACAAATTTTTTTTCCTCGGTCTTGCGATCAAGTTTGCTTCTTATAATGAGAAGTTTTGTTCTAATTTTGTTTCAGAAATTGGTCTATAACGTACTGTGAAGAAATGGGTAATTTGGATTTTATACGTATACGTTACGGTCCAACTACACGTCACGACATCGGACAATGGATCAACACTCAACGGATGTATAGCCTGAAGATGACCGACAGATTAGGTCGAAACGTCGCGAGGTGTTGGAAGAATTTTTTATACTTTGATTAAATTATTGACTTGGATTTTCTTGTCTTTTTATTTCTCAAACTTGATCGTAAGACCAAAGAAAAAAATTTGTGAACTATTCGTTCATATTGTGTTTAATTAGAAATTATCACCTGTTAACTATAGTTGCGACTTGCCTGCGGTTAGATACAATTTTTAGGTTATGTCGTTATGACATCGGCGTCAAAAATTGGGATCCATTTTGTTTAGTCTGACAAACGAAAAAAAAGATCAAATTGAACCGAATGGAAAGATCATTATGGTCTTGAGAGCCAAATGATTGCTTGAGCAAAATGCTCTCCAACTAAATTGATTTTTTTCTATGCTGTGAGCAGCAGATGTACGCTACACTCGTACTTTATATTTCTGCACATATGAAACAAAGCCGTTCACAACGCTATTTAACATATGAGTGTAAAAATTTTGCGAAGGTTAAAATATAAATTTATTATCATTTGATTTTTTTTTAATTTGTTACCAGACCCCTTGATTTTTAGGCATTAATACAGTACGCCGAAAAGCAATCCAATCAGACAATCCTTTCGAAAGTTACTGTGTTAACAGTCTATAACGACAATGACGTCGATGACAGACATAGACACCGAAATAAAATCAATTTTTTCTCAATTAGTAAGTCCGAAAGCGTAGAGATTTGATGAAATCCGCTTAATCAATTTTCACATGAATCAATATAACACTTTTATGGTCTAAATTTAGAAACACTTTAAATGTTTTTTCCCAGATTTGTTGGTCAATATTAATTAAGTTGTGATAAAAGTCATTTATACTTAACATATGAAATTTTAAATATATGCCAGAATGCAATAAATAAATATTTAGCTGTTCTCTACTCTGAGAGTTTATACATATATCGATTAAACTTATTCTTTTTATAAACGAAGTGTCTTGTCCAGAAATTCGGGATAAGCAAACAAAAATATTTTTTTTTCACAAACTTGGCTAGTCGTCCCAAATATTCGGAACGACTAGAAACAGCCTTTTATTAAACCTTGTGCTGGTCAATCTTGTACGCCATCAATCTTTGAACGTCATCAGTACTATATATAATTAACTCCTAATGTTCTGAAATGGACTTATTGATGAAAACTAATGTCGTTAATGAGATTTAAAATACATTATTTTATCAGAAAGTAACATTAAAAATGCACCCCACATATAATTGGTATATAAACGCGCTCAGATTCGAAATAAAATGAGTAATTCATTCAAATAAAAGTCTTAAGTCAGAATACACGTATTTAAAACGAACAGAAAAGAATATTGGCATATTTTTATTGAAAATTTAAAGAAATATTAAAAATTATCAGTGAGAGGCAAAACCGAAATGTATAAATAAAATGCAAATCTTATTATGGAGCTTAAAAGTTTTTGCGTAAATGACGCCAATATTATCTATTGGCTATAATATTAGTGTGAATGACGTTAACAATATTATATATTTTCAATAATGAAAAATTAGTTTTAAAAATTAGCATGGAAAAAATTCATTCAATAACTGTATAAAACTCTTGGCGTAAATCATGGTACTCGCAAACATCGTGATACTCGTGGCATTTTGTTATAAACTACTTTTCGCTAAAACACGTTTTTGTTGTTCTCGTAAAAAAAACTTAGTCAATAAAAGTTGCTCTTCCAAAAAGACCCACAAGTTTTCTCATCAATGATTTTTTGATAGAAAGCACAGTTTTTGCTTCAATCATAAAAAGCACAAGGTTTACTTTAGGTTTGGTTTAGGTTCGGGTTAAATCGTAAACAATAGAATTGAAACTAAACAAATTAATTTTATGAAGAAACTACATAAGTTGAAATAAAATGTTTAATAACATTTTTTTTTAATGCGCAATTTTTTTAAGGCTGCGGTTCAAGAATAAATATAATATACATTTAACATAATAGTGTTAAACATATTGTAGAAAAGTTCTCGTTTTGGACAAAATCGAGTTCGAAGCACGAGATAAGTGATGAGAATGTACTCGCTACAGCTGAAGGAGCTTTAACGAAAGTGGCTTCACAATCACCAAGTGACAGCTGTCGATGCCTTGACATTTAATTTCAAAATGCTGTTGCACAAAAATATAGAAGGAATACAAAAAACAAACGCGCAGCTGGATGTAAATATATTATCGAGCGCGAGAAGCAGCAGTCGCGCACTCAAACTTGCGAGCGAAACGATTTGCGTGTTTTGAGAATGTGGCCGTGCAGCGCAAAGGTTTTTATTTTTTATTTTTACACAGCTATTTGAGTCCGGTCACTTGAGCCGATAGCCTTGTGGGTACTTTGACAGGACAAAATGCAGTGTCCTCTGTGTACGCTACTGAATATCTATTTATTAAGGTCACGTTTGGTGAAGAAAGACTATTATTAGAGTTCACATACAAATCATCTAATGCCTCATATGGCAATGACCTACAAATAGAGATATTTACGCATGTATACCAAACTACAGTAATATTATACTTTTGGGCGACTTCAACACTAATCTCCATCAGGCAAACGAAATATTTGAAATCATTATTAAACCATTCCAGTCTCTTAATAGTGCCCCATAGTTGCACTTTACACCAGTACTAGAATAGTTCTTATTGTTATGGGTGATTTGAATTAGGTTCTCTGCTACTCACAATAGTATATCGTAAAAAATATTTAATTTTCTATTTGTTTGTAAGCGTATCGATTTCAGCAAATTTAAAGCATATCTCCCACCTGTGTTTATCATGTCAATCAGCACACCTTCCTTCTACCATATTAAAACAAAAGAGATGCACATGTTCTATACATACAATAATGATTTTGAATCTGCAAAATTAACACAAAAAATGCAATGGAAACAATCAGTATTACAAACACGACTCGTTCAGAACAAGCAGAGATAGACTTTTTCTTCGAAAATCTTGAACATTTAAGAGGTGTGGAACTTGATGGAGCTAACATGCTTAAATCAATGTGGGCCACAATGGGCATTGCAAACATGAAAGTAGTTAGTCAAATAGAAGTTAGTGAGGAGCCAGAAAGAAATTAAATTGTCTTTCCAGATTTTGAAGAGAAATTCAGCTTCAGAACAGAAATTTAACTCCAGTTATGTTTCCTGCTGTTTACTTAAAACATTGCTTTTCCCAAATACCTAATTGAAAGGGAATAATATTAACCTAATTTTCAACATTCTTTCATTTAACAGTGCAGACTAGTTACTTAGAATAAAATTAGAGCTTCCTAATACGACTTCCAAATTTTAGGTTAGTCATGGCCGTCGACATTTAAACTAAAGCCGGGATGTATAGACAAATTCATGGCAGTCTACATATACAATTAGGCATTTCCACTTCAACCACCAGCTCACTTCACTTCGTGGAATGCAGAAAATCTAGAGAAAATTTCTTAAGACGGGGCGAGGCATCAATTTTGACTTAGTTTTTGCATTCCGACTTTGGTGTTTTGAATGCCATGTCGGTTTTGACTCACCTAAGATTCGGAAATTTTACTACGCCAAGTACAACTTTTATTTTAAGACACTAATACTCACTGGTTAATGGGAGAAAATTAAATGTTATGTAGTTATTATTAGAACTTACCTGCTTATCAACATCTATTTCACCCAAATAACGCCGGACAAAATCATCTTGAAAGGTGCCTGACAGATTGTAGATAATATTTTACATTATTCTTAATAAAAAAAAACAATCTCTAAATGATGATTTCCCCCTAGATTCTTATAATGAATCTATGTGGCTCAAATTTGTTGAAACTCAATTGAACATCGATTTTGGTGTACTTTGAAGGATTGGTGATTTTCTGTGTTTCGAGAGCTTTTCATGGAGACATTGTAAAGCTCTTCATCTGGGGTGATTGTTAGAGAGATTACTTAGCAATATAGGTCGGAGCCGTGTTGCGTCATGAACATGTTATTTAAATAAACAGCACGGGAATTCTAGATAAGGGAACCGATCTAACTGAGTGCGCCACTCTTACCTCAAAAGGGATGTGGCTTAATGGTGTAATAAGAATAATAATAAAAGAAGAAAGTAATGTTAAATATCCCCCCCCCCCATGTGAATAGTATATTTACTTCCTAAGAATTCGAAATGAAGTCATGAGAATCAGGCAGTGGACACTCAATGCTTTCGAAATAAAGGATCATAGGCGCCATCTAGCGTATACTCGGATTCCTATGATAAGATAATCGATGACGTCACATTACTTTTAGATAGTTTTCAGATAATTAACTTAAAAAAGTAAATGAAATGAAGAAAGCAATAAAAAACAAACAGAAAATGATAAATAATTATAAGGATAATTATTTATGTATTTCGATTTGTTTTTTCATTGCTTTCTTCATGAACGTATGGTTCACGGAGAAATAGAAGATTGTAAAAATATGTTTCAAATCAGTTTTTATTGCAAGATAAATCCAATTTATATGCATAATAATTGTAGGATTTAAACAATATTAGGCTGGAAATATGTAGGAAAATATGTAGCAATAAATATTATTTTGTTAATTTATAGAATTATTGGAGAAAGTAGGGAAACTGTAAATAATTTATTAATTTTAGATCACTTATATGAAAATATATCAAAATGTTGATACTTCTGAGGATTAATCTCACTAGCAATTTTTAACTGAACAGTATTTAATGAAATGCAGGTCAGCTGTGAAATTAAAAAATTTAAACTTTTATAAATTGTAGAGTTCAGATTCAAATTCTGTTCCAAAAATATAAATCCACCTTATCATTTCCAATTTGCTTTAAATTAAAATATCCTTTAAACCTCAGATGTGAACACCACGCTGCGCCCTCTAGCTTATACTCAGAACAAGATCAGACCTATAATATTCCAAGGTCGGCTATATGAGTGGCCAGGGCCTGATGAGAATGACAACTGCATAATGACCACTTGAAGTTGACACCTTAAATATGTTATTTTAAATTAACAAATTGCCAACTTCATCTGGTCCTTATGCACTTTTCATTCTCATGTCTTCGAATACAATTAGCTATTTAATCCAACGAGACTCTTAAGTCAGAATATACGTATCTCGTTATCCATAATTTCGCATTATATGTAACGGGATAAAGCATATTTTTAATTATGATGAAATTTTAAAAGCATTTCGATTCCATAACTTCATTGTTTCTATCCTAGGGGCTATAAGACCTTGTAGTTGGTGGAGAGTCTTAAGCGTGTGGGACATAGGGGTCTAACGGACCTCGGCCTGCATGTGTATAGATATGGATGATAGGCCCCTATAAACGGGCTCTCCTGAGTAATTGTAAAGGATCCCTATAAACAGGCTCTCCTGGTATGCATGATTGCAGTATGATATAAGGGTAAAAGAGCCTAGCCAACACGGACCTTCTGAATCTCTGGGTCGAGGTCTCTCCCGGAATAATTTCAGTTTGGAATCGGCGCGGGAATGACCTGCGGCCCGCATAGCGACCAAGAAACAGCCTTCTGTTGGTATGGTTTCTGACTCAATGTGACCACCCCCCTAAGCTATGGGTGTAGAGTGATCGTTCCCGTGGCACTTTGGCACCTGGGGGTTACGAAGTTGTTCGAACTGTCTCTCGGGGACACCGGACGTCGTCCCCACATAATTAGTGTTACCCTTTCATGCGGGGCTCTGTAGAGGAGGACCTATTATTTCCCTAGCTACTCATCGGAACCAAAATGGATCACGCAAATACTAAAAAAAGAAGAAGGAGAAAGGTAGGTGGTGGAGAGGGAAAAGGGGTTGGGTCCTAATGGGTCTAACATAAACCTTTTCTTCCAATCTGTCTCTCCGGCAAGATAAACTCAGGCGGCATCTGTGCCCCCAGCTCATCCGGGAGCTGAAGCATTATGGTCCCTCTGAGTGAGGCAATGGAAACGGGAGAGACCAATCATTAACCCAATTATCAGAGATTCTTCAACGGTTCTCTCAAAAGGAGACTGAAGAGGCAAGCGCAGCGGGTTAGTGGAGCAGCTGCGATACCTGTTGTTGATCCAGAAGATGATTAGGGCCCCGGACAGGTTTCCCGGTAAACTGGAAGATCCGTCTGTGGTCCTCTGTTGCTTGGAGGGGTTCAATCCCTCACTTAAGACAGCAGTCCTCAACAACAGGCCCTTTTGGAACTTTAAACAGGTCTACTTTAAGATTGCCAGCCAGGGGCAGAAGGAGCCTGTCGGTGTACAGGAAGATCGAGATCAGACTTAAATGACGTCACCCGGTCTAAACAATACTCAAATTAACTTGCATCTCAGCAAAGGCGCCTCTGCAGTCTGACGGGGATTCCTTGGCTCATCTGATCAAGGCAAATTTTCCAGGCTTTACAAAGTCATTAGAAGAGGAGACGACACCTCCGAGGCAATCGAAGTCGTATGCGGCTCAACTGGGTCCGAAACGGCGGCTTGTCAATAAGATTGTTATTTCAGCCAGGGTCAGGTGGGCCCTGAAGTCCTTCAGTCCTTAAAAGTGTTCTGGTCCGGATGGCATATCTCCAGTCTTCTCACAGAGGGCTGATGAGATCATCATAGGGCCGATTGTGATACTTTCTGGGGCTAGTCTGACGTTGGGTTATGTTCCGGCGACATGGAGGGGTGCGAGAGTAGTCTTTATTCCGAAGGCAGGCATGATCAGTTATACTTCATCCAAGGATTTCCGATCCGTTAGCCTCACATCTTACCTACTAAAAATAGAACAATCTTCGTAGACAGATACATCCGCGATAAGCTCTTGTCAAGTAGGCCACATCACAAGCAATATTACGCCTATAGGGCTGGTTACTTGACTGAGACGGCCTCAAGCGCAGCAGTTAACCTAATCGAAGGACAACCGAAGCAGAAAGGCCTCGCGATTGGAACCTTTTTGGACATCAAAGGAGCCTTAAACTACGCCCCTGGCGAGGTGATCACGGCGGCCATGATCGCACGCAGTGTGCCTGCTGCAGTCGTGGAATAGACTCACCACATGTTGGCCAATAGAAACCTAAACACGACTAAGTGTAATACTAATTTATGTGGAACCGATGACTCGGGACCTCCGGAGAGACTACTTTTATCGCCCCTGCTGTGGTGCCTCGTAGTGGTTAAACTGCTCCATCTAAGTAATGCAGCAAGCGCTAAAAATACTATATTAATGGTGTAACAAGACGGCACTATCAGTAAATCCGAGTCAGATGGATGCAGTTGTATTTGCGAGAAGGTATAAGTCGGGAACCACGATTACAGTACAATGTACGAGTACATTAAAACTGACAGAACAACTGGAAATCAAAGGACGAGCCTAGGAGTCATCTAGTCATCTAGTCATCTAAGAGTCATTCTGGATAAGAAGCTTTCATGGAACGAGCACCTGAAAAACAAATGCAAAAAGCTGGTAGCGACTCTTTGGCTCTGTAGGAGAGCCATAGGGAAAATCTAGGGTTTGAAACCAGAGATACTTATGTAGATCTATACATCGATCCTGCGACCCAGGCTAACATATGCAGCGGTGGTCTGGTGGAGCAGGGTTGAACTGCCCACTGTGAAGTCTCGATTGGAAAGGATCAGGGTACTGATTCTGAGAGGCATCACTGGTGCCTCAAAGTCGACACGCACGATGGCTCTGGTTGCAATAATAGGTTTGGAGCCCCTCCATCTTACCATCAAGGATTGCAGTATCTCGACAGTAGTGCCGATGCCAATCGTAATCGCAAGGAGGCCGACATTGAGCATGCTCAGGGATAAAATGTCGACGTTTCGCTATCTCTTCGACAAGAAGTATCGATTTAGTCTATTTATAAAAGAGGAATGGGCTCATGGCGAGGCACACATGCCCAGTGATGGAAAAATTTGTTTACTGGTGGCTCTGGAAAAAGGAGACCGCAGGAGCAGGTGTATATCGTAGAAGGAATAGCTGGAACTCGTCGGTATTCAAAACGAATGATAAATTAAAGAAAAATATCATCGATTTTTTTAGAAAAATTTTGTAGAAACATTATAACCCAAGAAAAGACGGATAAATGTTTTTCGCAAAGCCTAATTTGAATATGAAAGTAGGTTCACAAAAATTTGAAATTAGCGATTATAAACATTTTAATAACGAATTATTATGTTTCGATGAAAAATATTAGATAATAGGAAACCATTTTTCTTAAATTTTGTGTCAATTTTTTACTACTGAAATTTTCTTATTTCACTTATTTTTTCTACTTAAACTGTCCAGCATTACGGAATTTTTCCTATTAGTGGACAGTGCGTTATCTTCAACTTGTAAAATTTATGTTTTTCTTTAAGGGAAGAATCAAGATAGCTTTGAAAAATTAGCTACTCATAATATTTTGTTCTACAGTAAAAGAAACAATTTTTAAATCTTTTTACCTAACACATTATTAGCACATAACTAAAATATAAAACTCTTTAATTATACATTTAGGTGAACAAAAGTTTCGCTTTTGATGCTTGAACTTTTCTTTAAAATAATTCATAAAATTATGTTTAATTATTGCATTTTGAATTCATTCGTGGAAAATGTTTTTAGTCACACTTTTATCAATTGCAATATTATTATAGATGATCCTGCTAAAGAATGAAAAAAATATTTTTAATTAAAAAAATATGCAACATAGACAGATTATTTATCATAAAATTTTTGTTTTTGATCGAACTTTTTTCCAATTGCTTCTTACCACATTTTTTTAAATGATGCAATATTATTGAAAGATGGCTTGTTTTCCCAAGAAGAATATTCTCGACGAATTTTCCACATCCTATTTTTGAAGACTGATGTTATAATGCCTAGAAGCATAACAAAAATAATTTTAAAAAGAAAACATATAATTCTTCAAAAATACAATTAATAAAAGAATTTAAGTTAACGAAATGTTTCCTGCGACGAAATTTTTAATAAGACGTACTTATTTTTAGTTCGCGCAGGATTATTATTACGGAAGCTCCCGTAATAATATCCAGGGACTAGGGCAATGTACCCAATTTTTGACAGGTCAAGGCGAACGTTAGGCTTTGAGAAAGAAATTAATATCAAAAATTTTATATGTGATAAATGTAATACTAATATATACATTGCTAATATAATAGGGTATAAAATTCTAAGCTTTATTTACCTCAATATATATTTTAAACTGAATTCATAATTAAAATTAGCTCGTTTGTTTAAAAATGCAATTATTGCCAGGGTCGACGTAATTCTTTTCTTTATAAACAAATAATCTGTCCTAAATTACTTATTTATCAGCATTCCTCTAATTTAAATTCCTAGGTGGTGATCCTCGGCTTCTTTTGTCTGCTTGAGCAGAATTAAGATTGTTAATATTCGAAGATTTATTTTTTTTAGTTCATAGTCTCTTTGGTTTCTAACTTTTTCTATTTCTATCTTCTTGGGCTTTTTCTGAAATTTCATTTTGATGTTTTTGTTCTTGCTTTTCAGCTTCCTTAGTTTATCTTTATCTTTTTTATCTTTTTTCAATTGAATTTTTTTAATTCCTAATCTCTCCATGCCTGCGATGTTAAAGTACAGATCACTTTTTCCTTCATTTACCTTCCTTTTAATTTTGGGGGTAGAGGGCAACGCAAATTATCTTGTATATTTCCATTTTTTACGCATTTTAAATGAATTTTTTGTACATGTTAGGGTAAAATCGCTTTGCACCTCAAGGTTCGTGTAATGTTTCATTAATTAAATACTAACCTGAAAACTGATTACAAAACATTTATTTTCGCTGTAAACTATTCAAATCAGCCTTATTATTATTTAGCATATTTTCAGAAGTGTTAAAAATTACATCCAAAGATTATTGTTCTGAATGCAATTCTTAATAACATACATCACTAAATATAATTACTTACTTAATTCTTTTAAACGCAGCTCTAGTAATTTACTTCAAAATATTTATTAGCCGTTACTTCAGTCTTTCTTTCCATCTTTTACAAAACAAGAATAGAAATCATTGCAAGAACATAACACCTCATTCTTGGCAGGGAGGTGCCAAGAATTGCATTTTAATGGGCACCCCCTATTATTTATTAAATAAACTAAAGTTAAATTTTAGTTATTTTGTTATTTACAATTTTAACATTTCCTTGAAATGTGCTGAAAAGAAATTAGTTACTTCCGTTGATTATAACGTTGCTAGGGGTAAAATGAGAACCGCAATTATGTAAAGATTTTCTTTAGTAAACCTAAAAATTCTTGGCAGCCTAGAAAAAAACTGAATTTTTTATTTTCATAACTCATAAGTCATTGTTTGTCATCATATGAATACATATTATTACGCAGGAATGTCTGCACAAATAAAAACAATAAAAAATAAATTGCTATCTATCTCTATTCTCTTATTATTTCATAAAATCTAGAGAATAG
>JAAAKG020139202.1:0-12422 GCA_010014905.2 Druon quercuslanigerum
TGCCATGTGCAGTTGCATGAAAGTTCCATCCTGCTTTACATCCAAAATCTTGTTCGTGGAGTGATAAGTTGGCAAAGTTCTTACGATTTTTGTACTGTGCTGCTTAACCATCCAAATTGTATATAACAAAGTCCACAGTAATACCCGCTTTCTCTCGTAAATAGAATATTAGCTTTTTTCTGATAGAGATACACAGCAATCGTATTATGATCTTTTATATTTGATATTATAGCGTAACTGATGTGTCCTAATTCACCCTCGGGTGTTGTTCGGTAGTATGTCACAAAAGGATGAATTATGACTTGTGTTTTTGACCAATACTTACCTTGAGAACAATCTTGTAAATCTATTGTGTGGTTATCAGCAAAATCTAGTTGAACCAGAATTTAACCCACTCTTAGATCAAATTTCACGCTGTTAATATACATAGTATCCGTATTTAACACTCGGAGCAAAATGCATAAAACGTGCAAGGTTCGTCGTACCAAATAATGCATTATTTGATTCAAGAAGGAAAGAATTTTGACATACTCAGATAAATCATTTATATGGTATGTCGCTCTTACTTATTCAATTATTTCAAATGATACTGTAGCAATGAGCATTGTTGCTAAAAAGATATTAACCATTACTTCTTATTTTATAAATCGATGTCTTACATTGAAAGCATTATTTAGGGTGTATGAACAGTTGCATAATGCGCTATGCCATGTACTAGCCGCGTCGCGTGGCTTTGTCGTGTAAGGCCGTAAGATGATTTATTTTTTTTCTCATAAACCACTGACGGTTTCAAGATAAAACTTGCAGGACTTGTAAAGTACATGTATGGCTTCTTTTGACAAAAAAATTCAAAAACACGTATTTTCAAAAACGCGATTTTAGTTTTTTGAGTTTTCAAAAAAATGTAAAAAAAAAATCTTTACTACGATCATTTTTTTTTCTTAAATTTAGATGTCATAGCAAATAATTTTAGGCTTTTAAAAATAATATCGTTTAATTAGAAACAAAGATATAGAACTATCAAAAACAAGTTACCAAAAATTGCAAAGTCCCATATCTCCGCCATTTTTTTGAATTTTCAAAAAATAATAATGGGTATTTTTCTACACTAATATAGAACTTTATACGCCAAGTTACAGCCAAATCCCTTTCCAAGATGAAAATTCTTGATCCGCTTGACGGAGACTCCACCACTTATTAAATATTTTTATAAAGACAATGAAAGTTTTCCTCTCTCACATGAACTTTTTTGCCAAAAATGTTTTCACATGGTTTAAAAAAAATAATGCAAGAGGGAGATGCCTTTTCTTTAAGGCAAACTTTTCTGTGAGTAGTATTAAGTGGTTATGGAATATTCGTTGTGTATTGGAACATATTTTATCATTATCTCAAAATTATGGCAGCAGGGTGACCACAAAAAGTCATTTAGTTTAATGATACAATAATAAGAATAGAATATTTTCAGTCACAAGCAAATATGCTAGGCTAAAGAATCTTTATTTCCTAGATTCAAAAACATTTTCTTTAAATCAGTAACATTTTCTTGAATCATTAAAGTATTGGATCGTCCTTATTTAAAATGATCTTTTAAAGCAATTTAGATCCATTTCAAGCGCTGCAGAATGTTTTTATAATATCGAATATACAAGCAAATAGTGAAAAAACGCATTTCTCTAGCATTCTAGACTTACAAAATACCTGATGCACATCAAATAAATTATCGGAAAAAATCGGAAAAAAATTGGATTCCTGCAAATTTTTCCCAAATCCAGAATCAAATCCTAATTATTTGGTTTTTCATCAGAATGTTTTTCTAATGTTCGTTTCACAGCCTTTAAAATCAATAAGTGATACCTTTGAATTGATTATTTTATAGTAACTAATAATAATACATCCCTTACGATGTTTCGATTATGATACCATAAGGGCCTAGCTCAAATTTTCTCGGTTTGGAATATGATTAAAAAATCAATTTTCTATCTTTAAAAACTGGTAAAGTTCTTCCTGGGTATTTAGCTGCTGAATCAACACAAAAAAGCTTGTTTAAAACATAATAAAATGCTTCAAATTTAAAAAAAAACGATCAAATTTTCGAAATTAGGTGGCATAAGATATACATTGCCGGATTTCTCCGGATTAATATTTCGAGAAATACTAAAAGCGGGATAGACGCATACAACATCGGAGAAAATTTTACTTATGGAAAGTTGAAAAATGCTTTAAAAATTATTTTAATTATAACCTATAATTACCTATGCAATTAATGATGACCATCAAGATGATAACCAGAGTTTAAACTGTCCGCATTTTTTACAATTAGAGAAAAACTGATTAAGACGTTGATGGAGAATTTTGTGAAAACTGTATCCACTGAATATTCTTGTCCGTTATCAGGGAATATATGAACGCTATCTGTATACCTTATCATGTACGTTTTGAGTGCTCAACTAGTCCGTCTACAATATTGACATTCATGTTTGATAAATTTTTTTAAGATAAAAAACTCGGGTATATCAACCAAACGCAGTTTAGGAATGAAAAAATTCGCGATTAACATTTTGATTAAAATATGCTTCTTAAGCAAATTTTTTAAAACAATTTACAATTGTAGAAAAAATGTGATTCTTCTCGCCTTCTTCTTATCGATCAAATGCTAAGATAACAGAAAATATCTAAAGCCTCATTTTCCTAACAACAAATTCTTTACAGCTCTGCATAGAATTTTTAAAAATTAATTTTCAATTGACTGTAATCACAAAACAAATATTTCGCGCAATTTTTTTAGTTACACTGTTAAAAATATGCACTGTTAAATGCATATATAAATCCGTAGATAATTGGATCTAAATTGACGACAAATTATTGCTACTTCTACACATCCCTGGCTTACATATAATGTACGAATTCCTTTACCTTCAATACAAGAACGAGGCTTCAACCGGGTAAATTGGGCTTATCTCAAAGAGATTTAGTCTAATTGTATAGTAATGAGACAGAAATAATTGTTGTCTCCAAAACATATACTCACGTTGTAAAATTATATTTTGGCTTATCACCCTGAACCTAAGTGACTAAAAATTTGTTACAGGTGCGATAATAACCCGAAAAAGAATTAATATTGAATCCAGAAAATATCCTTACAAATAAGGATAATCTTCTTAGAACAAGAAAATATTCTAGAAGCCTTTCAATATTATAATATTATTTTTGTTTAATACTTATTTTGTTTATGTGTGAGAAATAATATTCAAATATTATGTGTGTCTCTAAAGAGCGCCGAAGAAATGGGGCTTACTCTAAAAAAATCGAAATCGCACGTCGCATGTAATATTCATAAAGTTGAAAGCGATAAAATTCTTTAATATTTGAAATAAGTTATCAAAGTCTAACCGTTAAATTACGTATCATAATTACCCGCATTGACTCTACTCTCTTACGAATATATTTCATACAAAGAATCAATATTTAAAATAAGGTTTGCCAATTTAATCTCAGATACGTGTAGGTATAAAATTAAGGAATTATAGTTTATGACGTAAAACAAAGAAAAATATATATTTTTGTCAGGTTAAGGAGTTTTGAATCTAATAAATACTATTCGTTGAAACTGAAGATAAAATTCGCAAAATATATATTTTTGTAAATTATTTTTAACGTGTTAGTTGCACATATATTAATTTATATATTTTTTTATATAGTATCAATGTATAGCATTCGCTATCTCATAAGTTATAGGTGACATGCTAAAAAAAGATACAGCTAGCCTAATCAAAACCAGTTTGGCAAAATTAAAATGATTTTTTGAATATAGTTACGTTAAAAATAACTATCATTACAGTTTTTGACAATTAATTCGACAAAGAGTTTCAACATATACCTATATTTGATTACAATTCAATATTTTATTAATATTGAGTTGAACAACCACAAATTTTTTGTAATCTCAGACACTGCGATTTACATACAGTCAGTTACATCTAACCTGTAGTTTGAAGACTCTTGCATAATGCTCCATGAAATGAAGTAAATGTTTCCAAATCTAGTTTTCTTAAAAATGTCTAAAGTGCAAATCTCATTACTTTAGAATATTACGAGTTTGATATGATACTATTTGTCGGGAAAAGTGTAAAAAGAAAGAAGAATTATTGGTGTAAAGGATTGTGGTTTACGCATTCTACTCTATAATGAACTGGAATTCTTCTAGTGGTGCCTACTGGTATTTCCGCAATTTCATCTTTTGATAATACGGTAACCTTTTCACTGTTCATGTTTATTTTTGCCCGTGTTCTACCTACATAGCGACTTCCAAATCCATACAATCCAGCAAGAGCATCACTTTTCTCCAATATTGCAAATACTTCACCATCAGATGTTGATAATACAATATGTTCTTGGGTTGGTATGGGTACGAAGACATTTTTAGGCTCTAGTATTCGTATTGGAACTTTTAGGGGAAATGTATATTTTCGAAGTTCAAATATCCTTCGAGGATTCTTCAAGGAAGTAAGACGTATAGCTTCCAGTTGGTCCAGTTTATATGGAGTTCCACTGAAAGAATCAATACTGGTGGGTTTAGTTAAAAACCTGGGACGAGGAGACCTGCTCCTAATACGAAGAGAAGCATCGGAAGAAGATGATGACCTGGTTGGAAAATCAGGTCTGACTGGAGGAAGAGACCTGTCGGAAGAATTTTGTCTGTCTGATGAAGAAGAGTTTTCACCACGAGAAACACCAGGAATAGGCTCCCCATTCGGCAAGCAATCAAACTGTGAACTTACACCTGCAAAAAGAAAGATGCTATTGATTTGTTTTAAAACATTTAGGTATATGACTAGGACGCGTCTATAACTTTCGGTTTATTTCTTCATCAAGGAAAAAGTATCTAGGATATTTATATAAAAGCTAGGATCTGCTATCTCTATATTTTAACAGAATTATATAATATCGAAAATTACGTTAATGGTGGAATCAAAATTAGTCTGTTTAAGTGGCAGTTATAGAATAACACGTACGGTTTGATCAGGTGCGAGCAAACTCTAAGGTCATTGAAGGATGATTGCTTTAGAAAAAATCTTGATATTTGTACTTCTCTTTTCAGAATTTACTACACTTTTATGTTTATATTTGGCAAGATGTCAGAAAAATAGATAATACTTTGCACAGCCGTGTACAAGCTCTTTTCGGACGTGTACTTTAAGTTTGATATGTAGGCATTCGAATTGTGTGTGAGAATGATCATGATGATCTAGTAAAATTGATACTTTTGGTATTCCTACAATTTTGGGTTTGCCTGGCATATAAATCACGTTTAATGCCATTAAAAATCTTAAATGTGATAAAAGTACCACCTTGATTTCATGAACCTAATAAAAGTATAGGATAGGAATTAGCATTTAAGAAAATCAGAATGCTTCTCTATTATTCATTTGACAACCCATCTTATCGAAATCTCATACATTGGTATTTATTGTTTTCAAATTACTTCAAAACAGGACGCAACTGTAACCACTTCAAAATTCTGAAAAGCTCTATAACAATATTGAAACTTTTATGATTAGTTGGGTATCGAACCATAAGAGTATAGTTCACATTTTCTCTGTTAGGATCGTGATTTAAAATTCAGTTTTTATTCTTAAAAAATGAAAAGTTTTAGCTAGACATTGGGATGATGAATCGACATACGTGATACATCGGACATATTATTACTTGCGGAAAGCTGAAAAGTGTTTTTGGAATGAGGTATTGTATACATTATAAAATTATAATTACCAATACAATTAAAGATGGCCATCAAGGTAAAAAATATGGTATGAAATATTTCCATATCTCCAGTAAGAGGAATAACTGGTTAATGCGTTAAAGAAGAATTATTTCGACACTGTATCCTATCAATATTCTTGCATAATGTTATCGAATATATGTACGCCATCTATAAAGCTTATATATCAGATTTAATGTGCTTTGCTTGTCCTTCTGAGATATAGATATTTATGTTTGATAAATAATTTAAATTTCTGTGGTAAGAAACCTTATTCCTTATCACTTTATTCTTACCGATAAAATGATACGATTTCAAGAAATATGATAGCTAAAAGAATATTGCACTAATTTTTTAACATAAACTGTTCAAAATATACAATGTTTAATAGATATATTTTTATATGATTTTAAAGAATGCAACAATTTTTTAAAAGTTCAAAGATCGTGAAGTAAGTAAAGATTTTCATTCTTCTTGCTTTATTCTTATCTACAAAATGATAAATGATGATTCAATAAAAATAACTTATTATTCCTTCTTTTAATTTTATGATTACTTGAAATAAGAGCCTAAGCATAGCGGGAAGGAACATGTACCTCTTTTAATTACGCGACGAAATTATCTAATAAGGAAAAAAGTATTATTTTATCTGAATCTAAGAGAATATATTTTTAACTTTTGAACGTATACTGCTAATAAAATGCTGAAAATGAAACAACATGATATTGACGCCGCTCGTTGCTAGCTCAGAATGTGGATACACTTTTTCAGTGATTTGGGGGGCTTAGGGTGTTGAGGCTACAAGAATGCTGAAAGAAGCCTTTTTAAAAGGGTGGAAAAGAGGCAGAGGGGATGAGTTTGAGATTGAAAGATGTGTACTGGATAACAGTTTATATGACAGGCCAACTACGTTCGTAGATGTCAGCTGAATAAGAGAGAAACTCTGCAGAAAATCAGTGTGGATCAAAAGAAACCGAAACTTATCGAACTCATAGGCTAGAGAAGAAGATGTTTGAATTAAAATATTAGCAATTCGTAAAACTGGATTTTATTCTCGACTGCAAATAATACAGAGGGTTGCTGCAGAATTTCCCGGATATCCTACAAAGACTGACTTGTTGTCTAAGTCGCGAAGGCTAGACAGCTCAACGTGAGAGCTATCGCTGGTCTGTTCCCCTACATGTACTTTCTTTGCTTCCAACATATGAACTCCTTGGCTCCCGGCACAATTAAAATGCTAGAACCGAGTGAGTAATGCCTATTGCAAGATAAATTTGATATAATGGTACAATAATAATAGCAAGGTATTTTATTCTCGAATAAACATGCTAGGGTAAAGAAACTTTATTTCTTGGATCATTAAAACATAGGATTGTTCATGATTATAGCGACATTAGAACTCTTGAATTGTTTAAATCTTATCTTAGTCAGCGTTCTGATCAGTCCCATAACACGCGAGCAATTTAGGGATTCATGCACGTATTGAAATGATGTACGTGATGCTGTACTAGATCGATGGGTATATCGCCGTTTTAGTAAAAAGGATTTGATGATTTTTTTGTGTGAGCTTCTCCAAGGGCTGAGTGAAGACTTTTTAAAAGCTATTTTCGGATACGATAGTAGGAAAAATGTAATTATCATTATTTCTGTTGTGCGAAGATCTTTGATGACACGTTTTGTTCCCAACAATATAGGGTTGACGGTTATAACACGAGAGCATTATGTACAGGGACATGTAACGGACTTCGCAAAATGAACTTTATAATCGCACTCCTGAAGTTCCAAAAGTGATTGCCTTTATAGATGTAACTTATGTATATATCCATAAACCCAGCAATTTCAGAGCACTCAGGCAAACATCCTGCGTTTATGAAGGTAGCCACCTCATTAAGCTAGCCTTAGTTTTAGCTTTAGATGGCTATATTCTCGATATTCATTGGCCCTGCTTTGCTGACTCTCAAAATAACGATGCTGCCATGCTCAGTAATGAATTCAAAATGGACGTTAATAGGCTGTGAGAATGATTTAAAAACGATGACATTATCATTGTGGGCAATGGTTATTGTGATGCCCTAGCGTTTCTTGAAAGTCTTAATATTAACCATAAAATACTACCTCTGTTAGTTCGTGTACAAAGGCAATTGTATACAGGAAAAGCAAATAAATCGAGATTGATTACTAAGACAAGGTGGATCGTAGAGGCCCGAAATAGCCACAAAAAATCTATTTTAAGTTGCTCGGAAACCTCATGAGCATGAACCATTCCATCAAGATCAGAAATTTTTACCGTATTTCTGGGGTGATCCTCATCAAGTGTCGTCCTTCCATACAGATGGCAGAAGCGAGCGTAGAATTAGACCAAAGAATGTTACGAAAATCACGTGAACCCAACGTTGTCCAGGCCAGAGTTACAATTGAAACCTGCATACCAGGAATACCAGATGAATTGATCTTAATGAACACCAAGTACCTAATTTGCCTAGGCTAGATATGAATTATCTAAAGGAACTGACGGTAGAAATCTATCAGCTGAATCTAACAGAAGCTAACATCCAAGATAATTTTTTAATTAGAGCGCGAGTGTATTCTCGTTTGAGACGCGCAACGAAATATCAGATCTAGATATCCTATGTAGAGGATAACTTGGTTTAATCAGCCGATTATCTAGAACTACAGCTATATAAAGCACAAAACAATAAACAAGTATTAGGGTACTACTGTCCTTGCAAAACTGTGGCCAGGACAGTCGGATCATGTGCTAATGTAGCAAGCTTATTCTGGTATTTAGGATACGCGCGCCTGTCAGCCAGCAGTAATGTATCCAAGCAGATCTGTGATTAATAGTATTGCGAATGCGAGCTAAAGGGTACAGTAGGATGATATACCAAAACTCGTCTTTTTTGAGCAAACTAATTCTCATTGTTGTCTTTACTGACCAGAGCGTGAGATACACAAATATGACATAATAAAGTTTCTTGAACTGCCAAGGTCTATCAATTTAGCATTAATCACTTTTCGATAGGACGCGCAGCTTTTGTTTTTTTGTATCGTAAGAAAACATTAAAAATAAAAAAGTTAAAGTTCTGGACAAACGACACAAGGTGCAAACTATAACCAAAGACAACCGTTGTTGACCCAAAAAGGTCTATCAATGGGATATTAATCATTTTATGGTAAGACAAGTACATTTTCTGTTGATAGTAAACAATGAGGTTAAAAATAAAAAATTTATTTCTGGGAAATACCGCACAAGAGAAAAAAAAATTAAAAGACAAAAGTTACTTGATCAAAAAAAAGTTACAAGTTTGTTATAAAGTACGGGAAAGTTTAGGAAGTTAGAGGCTTTTTTTTAGTAACCGATTTCGCTAAAATTTGCGGAATGCCTTTATTACGAGCATACAAACCATTTTTAGAAGTACATGCCAACATTTTCCAAATCCATTTTTAGACCACACTTCCTTATATGCAATTGACTAAATACTCTTGTTTATACATGTATCTCATAACAATTCAATATTTCATTAAATTTGAGTCTAACAAGCCTATCTATGTATCTATGTATCCCTGTAATATTCTTTGTTTTTTCTAAAGCCAGGTTCCTCAAAAACGGCTAAAGAGCGAATCTCATCACGTCAGCATTATACAAGATTAGTAAGAAACTATTCCTCGTTAAGAGTTTAAATATAAAAAAAAACTAATAGTGTGAAGAATTGTGGTTTACGCGCTCTACTATATAATGCATTGGGATTGTTCGACAGGAGCCTACAGGTATTTCCGCAATTTCGTCTTTTGTCAAGGAGGTAACCTTTCCGCTGTTTATGTTTACTTTTGCGCGTG
Organism: Druon quercuslanigerum; assembly: GCA_010014905.2. Lineage (NCBI taxonomy): Eukaryota > Metazoa > Arthropoda > Insecta > Hymenoptera > Cynipidae > Druon > Druon quercuslanigerum. The sequence goes on from JAAAKG020139202.1 coordinate 9,596, forward strand.
CTCTACCAGTGTAGCGACTTCCAAATCCATACAATCCAACAAGTGCGTCACTTTTCTCCAGTATTGCAAACAAGTCGCCGTCAGATGTTGATAATACAATTTGTTCACGGGTCGGGATTGGTACGTACACATTTTTACGCGCTACTATTCTAACTGAAATGGTTGCAGGAAAAGTATATTTTCGAAGTTCGAATATTCGGCGGGGATTCTTTAAGGCTGTAAGCCGAATAAACTTAAGTTGGTCGAGTTTATATTGAAATCCTCCTCGAGAATCAATGCTGGTTGGTGTAGTCAAAAACCTGCGACGCGTAGAGCGGGTCCTGGTACGGATAGGAGGTTCAACAGGAGAAGATGACCTGATCGAAGAATCCGTTTTGGCTGTAAGTATAGATCTGGTAGGAGAAATTTTTCTCTCTGATGAAGATGATTCTTGGCAACGAAGAACACCAAGAATAGGCTCCCCATTTGGTAAGCAATCGAACTGTGACCTTACATCTGCAAGAAGAATGATCTGATTAATTTGTTTTTAAATATCTAGATATATCCCAGGGACGCAACTAAAACTTTTGCTTTATTTCTTTATAAAAAGAAAAATATCATTTTTTTACAACGCTGTGATCTGCTATCTATACATTTCACAAAAATAATAGAATAGAGATAGTATAATAGAATAATAATAGAATGGAAGAAACAAATTAGACTATTCGGATAATATTTAGATTCAGAAATATTTTTCCGAATTCCGGAATCAAAGCTTAATTATGCAGTTTTTCATTTGACGTGTCAGTCTGTTTCGATCCTTAAAAGTCCTGAATATGTTTGTAATAATCTTAGTTTTTGTTGCAGTTTGTTGCTTATTTGGCGGAATTCTTAATCATAAAGTGGCATCTTCGATTTATTATTTTCCTATTTTTTGGAAGCTTAACGAGATCTGTATTGCACCAAATATAAAAATTAGTACAGGTGCGCAATCATTTCGGATTTTTTTAGAGTAAGGTACCCTTTTGCTAGCTATTGAAATGTTGTATCAATACAAAAAAGTTTGCAAAAACTATATTTTAACGTTTTAATAGTTAGTAAATAAGCAATCGGGTTTTCCAATTTTCGTGCTCTAGAACCTTATGGTATGCTAACACCCTTCACTTAACCATTTCTTTATGTGTATTTTGTATGCCTTTTTTTAATTACGTATGATACATATTATATAATTATAATTACCAATGCAATTAAAGATGACCGTCAAGAGCATGACTAGAGAAAAATATATCCACATTTTTTCTAATTAGAGGAAAAATTGATTATTGCGTGGACGAAGAATTAGTTTAAAACAGTATCTTATGAACATTCTTGTATTTGATTATCAAATATATCTATATTTGATATACTTGTCTATATACCTTATCTTGCAGGTTTTAGGTGCTAAGATTGTCCTTCTCAGATTTGATATTTATTTTTAATAAATCTTTCAAAGATAAAAAATTCCATTATCTCACCTTAACCTAATGAATAATACTAATAATAATTTTCAAATGTAAAACAGTACTATACCGCTTGAATCGAAAGTTGAAATTTTTTTAATATTCTAAAAAACATTAAAATTTCTTGAAAAATTAGAGAAACAATATATCCAATATATAAAATGTCATTATTGTTTTGAATCTGGTTGAACAATGTTCCACACAAGGTAAAAGGCTTCAATATCTTTAATTAAAATTTCCATATCTTCCTTGCGTATTGTTAATAATGTCACTTTTCCCAATGTCTATGTAATGGGAAATATTATGTTTGGTCAGCACCTACTTTTTGTGAGCAGCTTGAATCGACAGATAAATCGAAAAGTGTGTAGTTTTCTTTTTTGGCCCGCATACCACCAGTGTAGAGACTGCGAGACAGACATTGTCAGATGTTGATAATAAAATTTGTTCCTAGGTAGGCTTGGCGTATGGGCATGATTCGCTACAAATATTTGAATTATTATATTTGTTGGAAAAAAGTATTTTCGAAGTTCGAATACCAGAGGAGATTCCTGTATAAAGTAAGCTAAATAAAATAAGATTGGTGCATTTTATACTGATCTCCAGCAGAAGTCTCAATGCTGGTAGGTGGCTCCATGAACCTGGCTGAAGGAGACCTAGAACTGGCCCGAAGGGGAGGCTAAGTTGCTCTAATAAAGCAGTATATTTTCACAGGGAAACACCATGAACGCCATCAGGTTGACACTGAAACTATGAACAATTATTCGGAAAGGATCCGGTAAAGCCTTATTTCAATTTTTTTTTCACAAACTGTAATGCACTTTTTTAAATCTACGCAGAGAGAATTTTTAAGCAAAGCAAAATGATTGCTCAGCCGCGCATTGGTTTTTTTTGGACAAAACGTGGATATCGGAAAATGTTTTTTAATTCCAGAATCTTGCCATAATTCTCCATTTTTCTTTCTGAGCTGTCACCTGATTTTGATACACTTGAACATAGGTCTCAGCAAACTCCATATCTGCGTTTCAAAAAATGATTCCGGGTGGCAGTTTCCGATAAATCCGTTCCCTTTCAGGGTTTAGCGATATGCTTCGCTTATGTGTATATTATTGCAAGTTTGGCAAAGAAAAAACAATAGCGTTATAGTAAAATATATTATCTTTGAGGCGACTCACATGAGATTATTAGCTCTTCAAGCTTTTTAAACAATAAGGTTACTCAGTTACTCCACCCTGTGGAGCTTCCCTAATACTCAATCTATAAATCAGGCTGGGCCGACTCGCATGGAAGGCGATGACCACTTATATTGACGGTGGCACCATCTAAAAGTAAGACGTCAACTAAAATGTACT
>JAAAKG020139203.1:0-63557 GCA_010014905.2 Druon quercuslanigerum
GACGAAACTAGTTTTTATTTTTTATTCAATAAAAACGCTACGACCAGTAGACAAAAAACAATCACCATCATTTTATTAACTTATCTTTTTAGTTGAAAATTCAACGGTTTAATTAAAATTTTAACCAATTTACTGAAAATTTGTCTCTTTTGCTTGTAAGTTCAACTATGTCGTTGTAAATTATACTTTTTTGATTAAAATTAACTTTTTTTGTTGAAAGTTCATATTTTGGTGATTAAAAGTCAAATTTTTTCTAGAAAATTAAATTATTTTGATGAAAATGCAACTGTTTTTGGTTGAAGTTTAATCTTTTTTTTGTAAATTCAACGCTTCGGTTGAAAATTCAACAATTTTATTAAAAATGTATATATTGTTAGAAAGTTTAACTGTTTTATTAAAAAATCGTCCATTTGCATTTTTTTAATCTTGACAATTTTATCTGAAATGTTTTTATTCTGCTCATAAAAGATTCTGTGTTAAAAATTCCACAAGATCAAAATGCTGGTCTTCAAATATTAGTGTTCAAGGAAAAATCAGGTAATTTTGAAAATGAATTCTTTTATCCACCCTATTTATATTTATTATTTTGTCACATATGTACACAGAAAAAAAAAATTTTATTATTCTCAGAAAAAATGGTTGGCCATTCCAAAACCGATCACAGAAGATAATGGAAATTTGATGTGGAGACCTTGTTTCTACCAACATGAAAAGGAAAAATTAAAAGGACCAATGAAAACCGCTATACGATTATTAAAGGTATAAATATTAATATTATCAAAATTATTAATATTCTTGTAATTAATATTTGGAAGATGTTATTACCATTTACAGATTTTAACGACCGAATTAAAAATTTGTTTTAATTAATACAAATTTAGATTTTAAAACGATTTGTATTAAATAAAAAAAAAAGAAATTCCTAAACTCGGACATTAATGCCTTTAAATGTTAATAACATCTTCCAAATATTAATTACACTAAACTCACGTTGATTAACAATGGTACATTTGTCAAGAAAATTTCTGATGAGGTCTCGGTAGCGTAATTCGTTAAGGCTGAGACTCATGGATAGTGGCGTTCCCGGTTCAAATCCGGACTGAGGCAGATTTTTTCTTGTTCTTAAAAAATTATATGTCCGATGTTATTATTTTGAAATCAAAAGTTTCAATTTAAAAAATAATATCCTTATGTTATAACTTTACCATTTTCAGAAACTCCGAGATACGGAAAATTGGAAGAATTTTTCCAGTTATTATATTGAAACACTAGCCTTACACGAATTGGAAGCTCATGATTCAAGCTTAGGACAATTACCCCTAACTTGCATATTCATGCATGTAAGTTTTATAACAATAATTTGTGTAAATTTTGGATTAAAAATTATTTTTTTTTCTAGATGTTAAGACGCCTACGCGATACAGCGAAGCAACATTCACTTCAATTTTTTTGGTGCAAGGAATTTAATTTATTGGAAAAACTGTCCGTAAAAGAAATGGAAAATATTGCTTGTCGGTTAACTCAGATTGTTTCCAAAATTGAGAGATTGTGCGAATCTGATCGTTACATTATCGCTAGTTTCATACGTAAGTAATTATAATTACATTTTTGTAATAACTCTTCAATATTTAATCAATAAATAATTAATAATGCCAAAGAAATTAAAAACTATACTTAAATTTTTTGCTCAAAATTGTCCAAACTATACATATTGTTTTAAACTTTTTAAAATATTTACATCTTTAAATTATTTGTGAATCTTTTCGAAATTTCTAAATATGTCTGAAACACTCGATTTTTTCTCATATTTTGTAATCTTGCAAAGATTAAAAATATTGCCTTATATTATTGTACATTTCATTTCTCAAAATGAAGAATCATTTTAAATTTTTCCATGAAACATAAGAAAATTTTTTATCCTATTGAAACTTTTAAGATTTTTTGAAACTCTTCTAAATTTTGTTCCGAAATCTTAAAAAAATTCACATTTTATCTAAAAAATTTTGAAATATTTAAAATTTTTACATTATATTTAAGAAAAGGTGAATTGCCAAGAAAATAGTTTTATCCTTAGCCAAAGAAGATTATTAATAAAAAATAAAAAACAAATATTTTTATTTTGAAAAAAACAATTTGAATTAATCCAAAAAATACGTCTTTTCAAATAAATTTTTCATGCTAGTTACATTTTGAATTGAACCAAACAATTGAAATTTTAAGTCGAAAAATTAATTTTCTACAAAAAAAGTAATTTTCAACCAATTACATTCATTTCCTAATAAAAAAGATGAATCTTTAACGAAATATATGTTAAATTCGACCAAAAATAATTATTCCTAAAATTTTGAACAATCTTTCAAAATAAATTTTTTCCATCTTCTTAAAACCTTTTTAAAATTCTTAAAAAACATCTTTTTGAATCTTTTCAAAATGGCTTAACCTTTAAATAGTTTAAAAATTAATCATATTTTTAGTACAATTATTTTTTGGATTCTTTTTTAATGTATTATGAAATCTTTCGTATTTCCTTTTAATGTTTTAAAAATTTTTTATAATATTTTCACACTCTTAATTTTACTCTTTTCAACTTGCAAAATTTAAAAATTTTGCTTTAAAATTTCTACATTCCTTTTAGAAATCTTCAAAAATCATAATATACTTAAAACTTTTTTAATCTTTCAAAATTTTAAATTGTTCATGAAAAAACGATTTAAAAAAAATTAATTCTCAACAAACAAAAAAAAAGATTATTTTTCAATCAGTTACATTTTTAACTAAAAAAGGATTAAATTTTTACCAAATGAGAAGAATTTTCTTACAGCATAGTTTATTTTTCTAAGCCCAAAAATGTAAATTTTTGACAAAACATTTTATATTAAACCAAATAGTTGAATATTTTAACAAATAGAGGACTTTTCTACCAAGAAAACTAACTTCCTACCAAAAGACGAATTTTCAAATAAATTAAAATTTTTTAAAATAATTTTTAATAATGTGTTCAAGCTCTAGTTCAAGTTGTAACCAAAAATAGATTCTAAGTAAAAAAGAATCGAATTAATCTACAGAAGACCATTTTTTAACCAAATAGTTGAATTTTTAATCAAACAGTTGAATTTTCAATCAAATCAAAACGATTTTTCAAGTAAATAATTGCATTTTTAATTAAAAAGGTGAAATGTATATCAAGAGTAGAAGTTTTAAATATCTTTTAAACTCACTTCAATTATTCCTAAATTTGTTTAAAAACTTTCAAAATATCAAAATTGCCCTAAAAACTTCCAGTTTTTTAAAATACTTTTATACATTTTTTAAAATATAATTCAAAACTTCATGTTTCATTATAATAATCATTATAATCGAAAATCTTTTTAAAAATTTAAAACCTTAAGATATAAATTATTTTCGGACCATTTCAAAACTTCTAAACCGTCTTAAATATTTTTCAAGCTGATTCGTATTTTTCCTACAATTAATTTAAAATATTGCATAATGAAAAAATTGCCGTAAATTCTTTAAAATTCTTTTCTGATGATTTGTCAAATCATTTGAGATCTTTTTAAGTATTCTTTTAAAATTAGGTTTATAAAATAAAAAAATCATTACAAATTTCATCATCAATCATTTTCAACTTTATAAATAACAATTTATTTTCGAATAAGTTTAAAACTTCTAAATATTTCTTAAACTAATTCAATTATTTTGTAAACTTTTGTAATCTTGTGATATAAAAATTGTTCTTTAAAATTTTCTACATTCTTTCTAGGTATTTTCAAAAAAAACTATACTTTGTTTGAAATATTTTAAAATCTTCTGAAGATTTTAATTATTTTCGTATTTTCTCAAAACTTTTTAATATCTTCTGAAATAATTCTGTTTTCTTGAAAATGTTATTTAAATCCTCTAGATTCTTTTTCGAAATATTTTGAAATCTTGAAAGCTTAAAATTAATCCTTTAAAATAAAATCAAATTTTTTTTTCTTATCGCCAAGATTAATAAAAAATATCATATTTTCTAACACTTTAAATGTGATTCCCGGCTCGAATTTGCATTTCGGTTAATTCCCGGTTTTATTTTAATTCCTGGCTATTTCCCAATTATGCGTCCTGTTCGAAAAATGTTTAACTTGTTGGTTAAAAAACATTAACGGTATTGTTTTTATTTTCAGTAAAACCAGAGGAATTGTCGCAATTACGATTACAAGATATTTCATTTTCCCTCTGAATACAATCCAGAAAAACAATAATTAATACTCAAACTGCAGAAATTACAGGTATTAAATGTTTAAAAATTGCTCATCAGTTGTATTACTTTGTCAAAAATTTATGTATTCGGAATGAAAAAATAGGCATTTCAATTTTGATAAACTGAAACAATATATTTGCATAATTTCAGAAAACATGGAAAGAACAAGATGTCTCATATCGTAGAACGATTATTTCTCTTAGAGAAAAAAAAACAAAAAGGGACCACCATTTTTCCGACATCAACTCACCTAAATGATCAAAAATATTTTATAAATCTACTTTTATAATCAAGAAAAAATGTTTACGTAGATTATTAAGATAAGTGTTTAACTTTTTTAAATACTTATTCAAATTTAGATAGTAATTATATTACTCGTTCACCCTATAGTTCGTGGGATGAAAAAACTTTGTTTATGCATTTGACTTTTAAAATATCGACAATCAAGCTTGCCATTTTGAACATTTTATGTGTATATTTTTTATTTTTTTATTTTTATAATAAACTACAAGTATTTACAAGTATTTACATTATTTGAACTTCTAGGAAATCTTGTATTTTTTGTAATGATTTGTAATTTTTTACAATAATTTATGTAAAATTAAAAGTGTTTTCATGACATCACACACCAAAAGTTAAATAATGTAAAATCCTTTAGTTTTCCGTAATACCCTGTAGATTTTACAATAAAGTAAAAAAATACTAATCGAAACTTATACAAATTTTTGAATTCCACAGACTTATATTTTATTGTTAATTTTTTTACAATTCGACACGAAAATAGAAGAAAAAGTTATCTATTCGTATTTAATTGTATTTTTTGTTGTCCAATTTTGTACTTTATTGTAAAAATTGTATGCATTATACATACAACTAGATATTAATAATATTATATTTAAAGCTGAAAAAATCGTGTTAGAAGAAAGCAGCGCTGGCGGGAATCGAAGCCAGGTCTGCGGGGCAGCAGGACGAAGACTTTTTCATAAGATAAAACAAATTAAGAGATTTAGCAATTTGATTGTACTAATCAATCTCGGTACTGAAGTTCCTATTTCCTATAAAACCTAGTTCCTAGTTCCTATAAAACTATTTTGCAACTTATGTTATTTAAACTGCTAGTTATTACAACTGCAATTTTATCATTTAATTTGTGAATATTACTTTTTCTAAACTTCAATTTGCTATCAAAATCAATAACAGTAATTTGGTGATAGTGAATTCTCTTTTGTTAAAGCTCCTTCGGCTCAAACGAACACATTTTGATCACGCACCTCGTGCTTCACACCCGAATTTTTCCCTTAATACAATTAATAACATGTATTCATATTAAAGCAGACGTAGCGATATTGATTCGTTTAAAAAATGCGCATTCTTCTAAAACAAATTGGTGTTAAAAATTTTATTACAACTTCTGTCGGTTTTCAAAAACTGAATATGCTCATTTACAACTTTATTTTTACGATTAAACGTTACACGTACGATCTACACATAAGCATTACCATTTTCTAACTTCTAAATTATATCCCTAGCCTCAGACACCCACGAAAATTCGTTGTGTCAGATGGGAGTTGTATATATTTATATATAAATAATTAAAATTTTGTGATAAGGACAACTGCAGGATTTTTCCGGGATCGGGATGTTCGTTGCAGATATTTTGTTCCTCGCCGACAGTTCGGAAGACCAAATGTGCCGGATGAGCCGTTTATATCTGCTTCGGAGAGTATCCTTTATAGATTTCACATTCTGGATGCGGCTCTGCGGCACGCCCAGGTACGTATAAGTCTCTCCAACGCAAAGGTGTCGTATAGCGCTTCTATCGACGAGCTCAGGGCCTTCAGAGATGCCATTAAGTTTTCCTCACTTCAAATAAACCTTGGCGCATTTGGCTAACCCAAATTCCATTCCTATTATCATAGTGTATCATTCGACAATCCCTAGAGCTATATGTAGTTGCTCTTTATTTTTTATTTGTATATCTTCTTAAAATGTACAATTTTTTTCTTCATATATTTTTACCTTTAGTATTTTGCACAGTTTAACCGTAAAATTAAAATTTTGATTTTTTTTTTGCTGTAAAATTTGAATTTTAGATTTTTCAAAAAAATTCAAAAAGTCGTTAGGACAATCTTGTAGGGCATTTAAAAAGCAACATTTTTCTTGTCTTGACTTTTTTTCTTATCGTGTGTTGTTTGGTTGAAAATGTTTATTTTCGTTTTCTTTTCTTGGATTTTGAAAATGCTATATCTCTGAAAATTTTCATTTTATTGAAAAAATGGAAATTTGAATTTTTTGCCGAGATTATTTTTAAGTCCATTCTTGCATGCTTTATTTTCGATTATTTTAATTCCTTGTAATCTGTCTACAAAATATGTGCACATGCATAGTTTCTATTTGTTTTTGTTTCATAATATTGTGTAAGGTAAACAAAATTTATTTATCTTTAAAACAGAATTATAAAAATATTCTTTGGCAATACTAAATATTATTTCTATTAACATAATTATTTTATATGCATAACTGACATTTTTTGTAATCGATTAAAAGGACTAGGCTTTGCGTCTTCAAAGTGACATTATTCTCTTTCTTTTTATTCTTTTTTTGCATTCCTTCATTTTTCTCTACTCTTTGGTGGACTCTTTATCGGGACGTCTGTCCCTATCTATCTTTTTTTTAAAATCTTTGGTTGCAAATTGAATTATGTGTTGAAAATTAATCAATTTTCGGTTGAAAATAAAATTTTGTTGAAAATTCGTATTGTTTCGTATAAACTTCAAATAATTCTTTAAAAATCGTTGTTTTTTTGTTAATAATTTAATTTTTAACTGACAATTTAACTATTTCTTGAAAATTCGTTTCTTTCAGTTAAAAATTTATCTATTTTCTAAAAATTTGTTAATTTTCGGTTTGAAAGTTAATTTTGAAACTGATTTTTTTAAAAGCAACTATTGGTTGAAAATTTATATTTTTTAGTTGAAAATTCATGTATTTTGTTGGAATATCGTATTTTTTGGTAGAAAATTAATCTTCTTGGTTAATTTTTTTTTTTAATACCACTATTTAGTTGAAAAATCAACTGTTTTCTTGAAAATACGTCTTTTTGGTTCAGCTGTTTTTTATTTAAAATCAAAATCTTTTCTGGTTGAAATATCATCTGTTACATTTTTTGTTGGAAATTCATCTCTTTTGGTTGAAAATTAATTTCTTTGTCGAAAATTCAACGATTTTGTTGAGATATTTTTTTTTGTTTAAGATTCATAATCAAATTTTAGTTCAAAAATTCATCTAGCTGGTTAAAGATTTAACTGAATATTACTGAATTTTAACTGAAAATTTAACTCTCATAGACAATATTTTGTTACATTGTTCGTTGCTAAACTACCAGTTTTTAGTTAAAAATTCAACTACTTGCTGTTAAAAGTTAAAACTCTTTTGTAAAAAATTGTTCTCTTTTTGAAAATGTAACTACTTTGTTGAAAATCCATTTTTTTTATTAAGAATCAGGTGCCCAACGGAAAATTCAACTATTCTATTTTTGGTTGAAAATTTACTCTCTTTTTGGTTAAAAATTCAAATATTTCAGTTGAAGATTCATCATTTTAGTTGAAAATTCATAAGTTAAGTTGAATATTACTGTTTTTAATTAAAAATATAACTTCCATTTTCTGTTGAAAATTCTTTTTTCTTACTTCCCAATTCAACTATTTGGTTCAAAAGTATTTCGTTAAAAATTCATGTATTTTGTTTATAAATTGTTAACTATTCATAATTTTAGTTGAAAAATCATCTTTTTGAATCAAAATTCAACTATTCCAGTTAAATATTCACCATTTCATTTTTTAAATCATTTATTTTGCAATTTTTTGCTCTGTTATGATAAAGGTTGTTTAAAATTAACGCCAGGAATTAAACTACATGTTTGCGTTTTGCGACAAATGTGAATATGTCACTCCCATAAGTCTATTTCATAGAGCCCCCCCCCCCCATCTACCCATAAGTAAAAAAGGTGTTTTTCGAGTTTTTTTCGCTGATTTGAAATTATTACTTCCTACGGATAATTCGATATTAAATAATTTTTTAACAATTTATTATTGTTTATATCAATTTTCTCTTAGAATAGAGTTAGAAAGTCGAGGTTTTATCGAATTTTAAAAATGGTTTTTAAATTTTTTGTTAGTATGAATTATTTTTAATAAAAAAGTTAATCTTTTCACCCAAACAGTTAAATTATTATCTACTAATTTGCTAACACTTGAAGCATAAAACACAATTTTTATAATAAAGTTGAATTTTTAACCAAATAATATGAATTTTCAACAAAAATATTTAAATACTCTAATAAAACAGATACACTTTAACCAAAAATATAATTCAATTTTCTACTAAAAAAGATGAATTCTCAAAAAAAAAGTAATAATTGGAATTTAAAACAAAAAATATTGTTATAAAAAAATGCAGGTAAATTCAACAAAAAACATGAACTTTTAACTAAAAGTTGAATTTTAAAACAAAAAGTTAAATTTTGTAGTTATTTGTTTAAATGCAATGCCAAAAATACGAATTTTCTACAAAAGCAAGTTAAATTTTCAGTCCAAAGATATAAATTTTCAAGAAAATAGTTTAATCCTCAACTAAAGCAATGTTCAACAAAACAGTTGCATTCTTAACCAAAAAGACGAATTTTCTGAAAAAAAAAGGGTTGAGTTTCAACCCAAAAGTATGAATTTCAAACAGCAAAGTTAAATTTCAGTCAACTACTAGAATTTTTCATTAAAAAATAATTAATCTTTAAAAAAAGTGTTTCAAATTTCAACCAAGCAGTTGAATTTCCTACCAAAAAAGATAAATTCTCAACGAAAAATGTAACTATTAAAATTTTAAACCAAAAAATATTTTTATTTCAAACAAAAAACATTTGAATTCAACGAAACAGACGATTTTTCTACAAAACATTAGGGCTTTTAACCATAAACTAGTTGAATCCTTACCAAAACAGATTAATTTTTTAAATATGAATTTTCAACAAAAGAAGTTGATTTTCAACCAAACAGTGAAATTTTGTATCAATTTGTTGAAATTTCAAGCCAAAAAGACGAATTTTCTGCAAAACAGTTGAATTTTGAAACCAACAATATGAATTTTTAACAATAAAGTCAAAAAATGAACTTTCGTCAAAACAGTTAGATTTTTTCCCAAAAGGATGACTTCTTAACAAAATTGTTGAATTTTCAACAAAATAATTTTTATTTTCAACCAGTCTTATTTATAATAATTATCAAAAAGATGAGAAAAATATTTAAAATATTTCTTCCCAAACATATGAATTCCGCAACCATAACAAATATATTTCGAAAAACGAAAATACTATTTATCAACAAAAAAACTCATTTTCAACCAGACAGATAAATATTCTCCTTACTAGTTGAAATGTAAAGCCGAAAAGAAGAAATGTTTGTAAAGCAGTTGAATTTTCAACTCAAAAATATAAATTTTCAACAAAATAGTTGAATTCTCAAATAAAACAAATAATTTATACCAAACAGTTTAATTTTTAACAAACAAAAAAACAAATTTTCCATAAAACAGTCAAGTTTTTAAGCCGAAAATATGAACTTTTAACATTTTCCGCCAAAATAGTTAATATTTCAATTAAAAACGTCGTCTTTTTAACAAAAATCCTTGATTTTTCAACAAAATAATTTAATCTTAAACCAGTCTCAACAGTCATAATCACTTAATTAAATGGTAAATAATTCCCTGCACATTAAGGGGTTTCTAATTTTTTATTATAAATTATTAAAGGTTTGATAAATTTTGATATTTAAAACATAATAATTTTAATTAATTTAAATTCAGGACAACGATAAGACTTGGATTTTGTAGTTCAATATTTTGTATTAAAATTGAGAAAAGGAAGAAAAAATATGAAATAAAAGGCCAAATTCGAGAAGATCCTTTCATTATTTATTATTCAAACATTAACTTTATTATTCACCTTGGACGAATTTGCGCAAATAGAAAACGAATGCAGGAATAAAATCAACAAGATTTTTTTTACGACAATCAGTGAATTTACAAAACAATTTACAAAACTTTATACTTTTACTTCCCGAATTTATTTCACAAGATAATTAAAAATGATCTTTTTTATCGCAACCTAAAATTGTTATTACTACTATAAATACTTTTTTTATCTAATCATCACAGGTCAGCAAAAAAAGCTTATCACATCCAATGCTCTAAAAAAATTAAATAATCATTCCTATCTAATACTAAAAACGTGATTTTTATGCTACAAATTAAAATAAACATTGAATGTGTAAAGCTCCCTTAAAAAATTTAGTCACGACTCAAACTTGAACTAAAAAAAAGGACACAGTTTTAAGTAACAAACACAGTTATTCGTGCACGCAATCAAAATATTAGCCTCTAAACTCAAATTCCTTTTCGCAAAAGGAGTCAAATTTGTGTTGTTGATTTTTTCATTTCCTATTTATAAACAAAAAAACATGCCTATCGAATTTGCAAGAATGAAGTCTCTCGACTTAGTCAATTGCAACTTTCATTGCATTATATTCGCATGCAATTGGAAATTTACTATATACAATTTAAAAATAAAGACTTCATGCTGAAAAACAAACATAAAGTCTTCACCAAAATTAAATAGTTCGCTCGTAAGAAATTAATGGAATCGCGTGCTTGTCAGCGAATTCGATAAAATCTTCTCCTATTTGACTCGCACATCTGATTAAACTGATACAATCGTCCTCGGCGTAGTGTTCATTGATCGCGGGGGAACTCAACATATGTTTGGATAAATTAGTCAATTTAAAATTTTTTGGTTTAACTAGCAACTGGGGATTAAAAATTTTCGCAGGACACGTGTCGATAATTTTGTCGGATTTCACAATCTGCGACTCGGGAGTCTTTTCATTGATCCTCTGCATTTGGCTGTACATTTCCTGATTTATCTCCGTCTCGACCAGTTCGACGCCTTCGTCGAAGCTCGTACTCGTTTCAATTTCATCTAAAGCTGCAGAAACGGCGTCGTCCCACGAGTCTTTTAATAAGGAATCATACCTTTCAAGCATATCGTGTTTTTCCTGCTCTTCTTCCATTTTCTGCCTTTTCAGGAGTCGCTTGTCACTAAAGTAGTTTCGAAATACATCAATCGAGTCTATGGCTAAGATCTCGTGTGGCATTTCCTGAAAAACGCGTAATTTAATATTACAAAATTAGAGGATGTGCGAAAAACTTAAGTTTCAAAATTCCCTGATTTTTCCATGATTGATTTTTTCATTTTTTCTGATCATTAAGAATCAAAAACGAGAATTTTATTCTTGTAACGTTTTTAACAGAGTCTTTAATAAATGGAATAAGAGCACTTCAGATACAATTTTATTTATTTATTTCAAACAATAAGTATGACTTTTCTACCATAGTAGATGCATGTTCAATATTGAAGGACGAATTTGCAACAAGAATGATAAATTTTCGATAAAAAAATATGGCATTAGAAAAAAAGTTAAATTTTTAACAAAATACTTGAATTTTTTATCTAAAATATGAATTTTTGTCCAAATAGGTAAATTTTTAAACGAAAAAAATTTAACTTATAATTTTCTAAGCTAAAAAGACCGAATTTCTACACAAAAAATGAATTTTTAGTCAAGTAATTAAATTTCATCAACAGAAAAATTAATTTTCTGAACAAAATAGTTGTATTTATAGGCATAGTTTAACGTTAAAGCCATAGAGTCGAATTTTGAACAAAATAGTTGAAATTTAACCAAACAGTTGAACTTGCAAGCCACAAAAATGAATTTTTTAGAAGGCTGTTGAATTATCAACTGAAAAAGATGAATTTTAATCAAAAAAATGAATTCACAAAAAAAATTTAATCGGTGATAAGTAAACTAAATAAACCAAAGAGTTGTATTTTCAACAAATAAATTAAATATTTACCGAAAATTTGGCCAACAAAGATTAATTCTCAAAAGAAAGTGTAATTTTAAAAGTGCATTTTTAAAAACAAAAAATATTATAATTTTACTAAAAGAAATGAATTTTAATATCAAACACCATGCATTTTCAACCAAAAAAGATACATTTAATACAAAAATGGAATACAACATTTAATACATTTAATACAAAAATGGAAAAGTGAGAATTTTAGTAAAAAAATTAATTTTCAACACAAAAAAAAAAGGGATTTTGAAGAAAATAGTTAAATTTTTAAACAATGAGATTAACTTTCACACAAAAAAATGTAACAAATTCGTTCAACTTTTACCTAGAGATAAATTTTTAACAAAAATAATGAATCGTCAACTAAAATAGTTAAATCTTTTGTTTAAAAAAATTAAACAACAAAATTGTAACCAAAGAGATAAATTTTTTAACTAAAATCACGAAGCTTTAAAAAATGAATTTAAAAAAATAACTTTTTCATTTCAATGATTAATGAAATAGTGGATATTTAAATTTTGAATCAAAAACAGTAAGATTCCACCAAAAAAGATGAATTTTTAACAAAATAGTTCTATCGTGCACTAAAGAAGACTAATTTGCAACCAAACAGTTGAATTTTAAACCAAAATTAAGGGTAAATTTCTATTAAAAATATGTATTTTTAAACCAAAGGACGAATTTCCAACCTATAAGGATGAATTCTCAATGAAAAAGTTGCATTTTTAACCAAAAAAATGCAGTTTTTACAAAGAGGTATAATTTTCTATTATAAAATACAAATTTTTAACAAAAAACTGGAAAAATTAAATTTTCAATAAAAAACAAAATATTTAGTTAGAAAAATTAATTTTCAACAAAAGGAAAGGAAATTTCACCAAAACAGTCCATCATTAACCAAAAAGTTCCATTTTTAACAAAAGACAGATTAATTTTAAACGAATAATATATTTTTTTAATTTTAATAATTAATATAGTAATATAGCTATAGTAATTCGTTTTAATTTTAATTTAAGATAAAAAAAAAACATTTACATTCTACCAAATAATACGAATTTTGAACAAAATATTTGAATCCTCAATAAAATAAGATTTATTTTTAGCCAAACAAAGGCACTTTTAGCAAACAAAAAAAGATAAAACTTCTATGAAACAGATGAATTTTTGAACAAAAAAGGTGAATTTAAAAAAAAAATGATTTTGCACCAAAATATGCATTTTCAACAAAAAGTTAATTTCCTTTCAAAATAGTCGAATTTTCAATTCAGAAAGCTGAAGTTTCAACTAAAAAACATTATTCTTAAATTTTTTATTCAAAAGGATGCACTTTCTATATAAAAAGGCGAATTTTTAACAAAACAGGTACATTTTTCCAAACAAATTTAATTGAAAACCTAAAATTTTAAACCCTTTTGACTTAAAAATGTCTAATTTGAAAAAATTTAAACTTTGATTAGGAATTGAGGAAATTAAACATTGTTTTTTTCAAAGACTATCAATTGAAAATTTTTCGAAGTATAAAGCTTTAAATGAGAAATTATTTAATTTTGAGTGTGGAGAAACACGGAAAGACTGGATCAGACTTTTTCTGCAATGATGGAATAAATTGAAAAAAATTACCGCGTCGATGTCTCGAAATTCTTTCAAGATAATTGGATAGTCAAACGCCTTGCCGTTGTGAGCCACAAAGCAGATTGGTTGTTCTAATCGTCGGAGAAAGTGTATTACTAGCCAGTACGCATCTGAATCGAAGAGCTTACAATTTTCCAGAAGTTCGTTCGATAATTCTGCAACGAAAAAGGATACATTTTTATTTAATTAAGAAGTAAGCGAATGAAACTTGAAACTTTATTTGTCAATATTTAAGGATATATTGCAGCTTGGAAAACATTGATAAAAATCAAATTTAAAATGGGCCATATAATTTTTTTTTATTAATTAAAAATTATATAATAATAAAAACATGATTAATCATTCAGTTCCTGAATTTAAATAATAATTCAAACTAATTTTTATTTTACCTCCTTATACTTAAAATTTAGTGCATATTTAGGTCAAATTAATGTGGTTACAATATTAAATTGAATTTAAGCATCTCAAAATCCATAAACTTTGAAGTAAAAATATTCTATGTTTAAGAACATATAAAGAAAAATTTGTAGACTTTTTCAAAATGTTAAGGTTTTATTTTTTTTAATTTAAAATCATGCCATAATTATTTAAGTATAGTCTGAGATCAACCTGCGATTAAAAAAAGTTTCAAGAATTTTTGCTGCGAAAAGTTTTTTTTTTCAAATATACAAAAAACCTTTTTAGAATATTTAAAAATAAGTTTCCAGTGGGATCAAACAATTTTAAACTAAAACTAAAAATAAAAAATAAAATTACCCTCTTTAAAATTTCGCTGTTTCAAACAGAAGAAAAATGCTAAAAATACAACAAATACAAACAAATAACTAATTGTTCAGTTCTTATTTACAAATAAAAATTTTAAGTTAAGAGAAATTAAGTTTCAATATAAAAAACAATTCAACAACATAACTGATTTTTCAATCAAATTGATGAATTTTCGACTAAAATGATAAATCCCTAACTGGAATAGTCGAATTTTGCACCAAAAACATGAATTTTGAAACAAGAAGATTAAATTTTAACAAAAAATGGTGATGTCTCAACAAAAGACATGAATTTTCAACGAGAAAAGATAAATTTTCACCCAAAAATTCAATCGTTAAATTTCTAGTTAAAGAAATTAATTTTTAACTATAAATGATAGAATATTTAACAAGATTAGTTAAATTTTAAGAAAATAAACAATTTTAACCAAAAAGATGAATTTCCAAATAAAATGATGACTCGTTAATTATAATAGTTCGATTTTCAAAAGAAAATTAACTTTTAGGAAAAGAATTTAAGTTTCATCAAAGTAGTTGAATTTTTAATAAATAATATGGTATTTTAACTAAAATGATAAATTTTTAACTGAAATAGTTTAATTTTCAACTAAAAAGATAATATTTTAACTAAAAATAGAATAATTAAATTTTAAACCAACAAAAATAACAAATTTTGCACAAATTAGTAACATTTCAACAAAATTGATGAATTTTCCAATAAAATGACGAATCTGTAACTTTAACAGTTGAATTTTTAGCCAAAAAGATTAACTTCAAAAAATACTAATTTTTAACAAAATACACGACTATTGAACAAAAATTGAATAACTAAATTTGCAGTTGATCAAATAATTTTTAAACAAAAGATGAATTTTTATCAAGAGTTTAACTTTCAACCAAGTGTCAAAAAGTTTTAATTTTAAATAAAAAACAGTTGAATTCAACCAAAAAATATTTTAATTTGAAATAAAAAGTAAACCAGAACAGATGAACTTTCAACTACGAAAGTATTTTCAGTCAAGGAAGAAAAAAATGCAACTAAACTGCTGAATTTTCAAGCAAAAAGATGAATTATCAACCATGATTAATTTTCATCAAAAAGGACTAATTTTCGACCAAATACTTGAATTTTCAATTTAAAAAGAGAAATTATTATATCAAAAATTCAATAGTTAAATGTTCAGTTAAAAAAAAAATGAACTCCCAACCAAAACAAAAAGCACCTACAAGAAAATGGTTACCTTTACAATGAAAAATGACTAATTTTTGAATAAAATGATGAATTTTTCAACCACAAAAATTAATTTTTAAGGAGAGTATAACTTCCAACCAAAAAAGTTTTTATTAACAAAAAAAACAATTGAATGTACTAGCTGATATTTCAAGCAATAAAGATTTTAATTTTTGAATCGAAAACGGTTGAATTCAACGAAAAAGGTTTTGACTTAATATTAAAAAATTCGAATTAAACAAAAAGAAGAATTTTTAACTAAAAAAAGAATCTTCAGTCAAGCGAGAGAATAAATTTCAACCGAACTGCTGAATTTTTGATCAAAAAGATGAATTGTCAATCAAGATTAATTTTCATCCAAAAAGGACAAATTTTCAACCAAATATTTGACTTTTAAAAACTACAAAAGATGAGTTTTTCATCAAAAGTGGAATAGGTCAATTTTCAGTTAAAAAATTAATTTCCAGCCAACATCAAAAAATTCCAAGAATTTTGAAAAAATACTTCGATAATTCCAGGTTTTCAAATGAGTAAACATCCTGGAATATTGGAAAAACATATGAATCATTTTCAATTTGGAATTTTCGATATTTTAAAATTCATATTTTAAACTTTTATATGACTTAAAAACCGAAACTAAAAAATTCCAAATTTAGGTTTGATTTGTTTTGAAAATCGAACGTCTTTCGATTAGAACATATTTTGAAAATTTAAAAATTTGAAAAACTTTAATGCAAATAAACTCTGAATTTTCTTCTTAGAGCAGAAAATATCAATGCAAATGTCCATTTTGCCACCAAATTAATCGGAAATTTCTAGTTTAAATCATTTCTATAATCTTAAAACTTTTGAGTTACACATAGCCTACAAATTATTGAGCAAACAAAAACTTTGGAATGAAAAAAAGACTAACCAGTGGAATACAAAGATTTAAAACCGTAACTTAATAGATAAAACAAAAGTACTTACTTGTAATTTGGGTAACTATTTTAGGAATTTCAGCATTCGGACAAACTGGAATGACGACCTTTGACAAAATTCGAGGAAGCTTTTGTTGAGGAACTTTAAGATCATCTCTTGAAATTGCAACCATTGCCAGTTCCGTTATTTTCGGATATATACTGCCTTTTATTAAGTCCGTCGTTTCCAAATCGAAAAACACGAAACTTTTGATCATTTTTTCTGTTCTTTTAAAGGTTAGGGTCGCCCTGTTTACGTTTACTTCTTGTGCTTCTGTCCCTTCTTATTCCTTGTCCGACATTGTCAAACTACTCGATCGTAATTTCACTTTTAAATGCTAAACTTTTGGCTAAACGAAACGCAAAGTGTACTTTGCGTATTATCAGTTCAAGGAACAATTATCTCTAACTCTGCCGAGAATCATGAATCATAATGCACATACCCACAGATAACTAAATAAACCATAACAAGAAAAGTAAGTCGGAGCGAAACTTATAACGTATCATTACGTATCTTCCTCCTGGCCTCCTGCTCCAAAATCAAACACTGTTTGCGCGTGCGCGGATTTAAAAGTAAATTCGAACTGTAATTGGAGGTTTCCAAACAGCTGTCTTTTGTTAACGACGTGGTCTTGACACCTGTCACTTTCATTTTTAGGTTATGTTGACATAGCTCTCCGATTTTTAATTCTTTCTTTATAATATATTTTAAAGAAAAATAAAGAATTATGATTTCGACAAGTGATAAGACTGGTAATGCACCGTTAGTGCGGCGAGTGAATAAACTATTGGAATCGCGACTCGAAAATGATAAGGTTAGCATTACATTAAAACTAAACTTTTTTCTATCATTTTTCTATCATTTTCTCTTCTACTTTCTGGGTTTAGGGACTGAAAACTATTCAAATATCAATGCTTATTATTTTATTCTTTTTTATTATCTAGGAAACGCTCGAGGCTCTGAAAGAGCTTTCAACTTTTTTTACTGAAAATACCCTGAATGCCAGAAGGAATCTTCGGAGTAAAATAGAAAGGAGAAGTTTGTCGATAAATGAAGATTTTTTATCGGCCTTTAGGGATGTTAAAAAAACTCTGGATGATATGTATCATAATGTCTCAGCGATGAATAATTCCGTTCAGAGTATGGGTAATCGTTTACAATCGACGAAGACTCGTACTTTACAACTCATCGATCAGACCACCAAACTCCAAAATGAAAGGTGCTAATTTTTATTATTTGTGAATTTCTTTTTTGACCGGGAATTTGACAAATTTTTGGAAAACAAACTGTTCAAGTTTGATTTCAACAGTTTTTTAAATAATCAGTATAATTTTTGTCTTTTTCAATTATGATATGTTTCAGATTACAATGCGTGATTCGAAAATCTTTCACTTACAAATTTTCAATTTTTTATTTTAATTTTTTAATGTACATTTTTCATTTAAAGAATTTTAAAATCAAGTTTTGAAGACTTGAAAAATAAAAAATTAGAAGCGTTTGAAATCGTACAATTTTGGATAAAAAAAAACCTTTTTAGTTGATCAAATGTTTATATAAATTATATATAGAAAATTAATCCTTACGGCTGCAAATTAATTTTGAGAAATGAATTTTTAAATATAATGATGAATCTTTGACAAAAAAAAAGAATTTTGACCTGTTTTTTAAGATTCATCATTGTATTTAAAAATTCATTTCTTTGGCTACAAAATATAAGTATTTTATTGAAAATTCCTTTTTTTTGTAGGAAGTTAACTTTTTAACTAAAAATTGGGCTTTTCTTGTTCAAGGTTCTTATAATTTAAGTATTTTCTTTTTGGTTGAAAAATTTATCAGTTGCAATTGAAAATTTTTGAATGTTGAAAGTTATTCAATTTTCAAGATTTTTAAATTAAAGATATGTAATTTAGAACTTTTTCCGATAGTTCAATTTTAAAGTTTTGGAATTGAAAATTCTTCAAATTTCTCTATTTGCAATATAAAATTCTTTAATTTTAAAGATTTACAATTGTAAAATCTTTAATTTTAATGATGTACAAATTAAAATTCTTGAATTTTGATGATTTTTAAAATCGAAATTCAATTTCACAATTCTGAATCTTCAAAATTCAAGAATCTGCGATTGTGAAGCATCACAATTACAGAATGTTAAATTGTGATATTAAAACCTTGCAAAATCTTTAATCGTAAATTGTGGGAATTAAAAACTTCAAGTTTTCAAATGTGAATAATTGTAAGTGCAGAACTTTTCACATTCAAAGTAAACACTTCCATATTTGGATAATTTGGAGATCAAAACACAAGTTTTCAAATTTCGATATAAATCGTCAAAATTTAATCTTTTTAAATGGTAAAACTTTAAAATTGCCTAGCTTTAAATTTTTAATTTTTAAAATAAAAAGTATTAAATTATTAATTTGTATAAATAAAAAATCTTAAATTTGGATGAGTTTTAAGATAAAAAATCGAGTTTTCAATTCCAAATCTTCCAAATTGATGAAGTTTAAAATTTTAACCATTAAACTTACAGAATTTTTATTCGTAGTGCTTAAAAATTGCATAATTTTTTATTTTAAATTTTCAAATTAATAACTCTTCAATTGTAACTATTTTAAAGGAATGTAATTTTGAACGTCTCTTTTGGAATAGTTCAATGTTGAGGATTTACAACTGAGATTTATCAAATTTTAACAATTTTCAATATATAATTATTTAATTGTTAACCGTAAAAACATAACAGCTTTGATGTGAACATAGTGAATGAATGAATTGGAAGATTATTATATATAATAATAATTCGAAATTTTTGAAATTTTTCAGTAAAAAACTGTCAATGCAACAGGAAGTTGCGAATTCATTTATCAAGAGTTTCGATCTCAATTCAACAGAAATGGCAGTTTTACATGGTCCTTCTAGAGAGTCACCAATAACTGAAGAATTTTTCACCGTTGTGAATCGGGTTCAGGTAAAAAAAATCTGTACCTCAGGGAACATCTTTTCCCACTTTTCTCCTTTAATTAAAAGAAATCCCCTAAAATCCTTAAAATCGAGAATTCTTACCCCTTTTTCCATTTTTCTACAAACTTTTGATTAATTTTTTAAGAATTATAAAGAGAAATCTGATTCATTAGCAAACAAGATACCTTCAAAGCGATTTCCTTTGATGATGCCGATTTTAAGTATTTGCTAATGTTGGTGATTTGAGACACATTGAATATAAATTTATTGATACAATCGTGGAACTAAGCCCGAAAGAAAAATAATTTTATGTTTGAAAATCAAAAATATCCTATACTATTAAAAGTTTACTTCTTTAAATTGAAATATTTTAATTGATATTAAAAAAAATATATCATGAAAGACGTAAATATTAGACGTTAGGTGTAAACTGTAGGTTGTAAAAACAAATTTTTGGAAATGGAAAATAATATGTAAAAAAGTAGCGTATTATATTACTACCATTAAAATAGTATATTAATTTACATTTCAGCAAACTGAATATGTTAACAAATCCATTTCTTCAACGTTTTGTTATTTTCGTGAATATTTACAAAAAGGCTGTTTCTTTACACTATAATCTTTTTTAGTTAAGATCAAAAAATGTTTTGAATATCTTAGAGTTTTCAACTGATAAAAATACATAAGAAAAATAATTTTAAATCTTAAGGGCACAAAAACAGAAAAGCAGGAGTTTTATTTATTTATTTAAAATAAATTATCATTTTTTGGCATTTTTAAATTATTTTCTGTTTAGACTTAACTCAAAAATATGTATTTGCAACAAAAAAGTTAATGTTTAAATAAAAAAGATGAATTTTCAACAATTTTTTGGAATTTTCAACCAAAATAGTCTAATTTTTAACCAACAAAAAAAAAGAAAAATTCTATCAAACAGCTAAATTTTTACGCTAAAAAGACGAGATTTCTTCAAAAAAAAATAAATTTTCAACCCAAAATAATAATTTTCAACAAAAAAGTTCATTTTCAAGTCAGAAAGACGATTTTTCAACAATGTCATTGAACTTTTAAAGTTTTAAAAATTTAAGCGAAGCAAATGAAGTTTCTACAAAACAATTGATTTTTTAAAACAAAAATATAAATTTTCTAAAAGAATGAATTTTCAATAAAATTGTTCAATTGTTGAGTGAAAAATATAAGTTTTCACTATAAAAGTTTATTTTTAACCAAATAGTTGAATTTGCAACCCAAAAAGACGAATATTGAACAAACAGTTGAAATTGAAACCAATAGACGATTTTTCAACTTATTAAAACGTTATTGAACTTTCAATTAAAGTAGTTATTGTTAACCTAAAAAACGAACTTTCTATAAAAAAATCGACTTTTCTACCCAAAAATATAAATTTTCAACAAAGAAGTTAATTTTCAAAACAAAAATACGAATTTTCAAAAAAGTTATTGAACGTTCAATCAACGAAGTTAAATTCTTAACCACAAAAAAAACTATATCTCTATAAAGCAATTGATTTTCAACTTCCAAATATAAATTTTCAACAAAGAAATTAATTTTTAGACCTGAAAATTACAATTGTCAACAAAGAAGTAAATTTTCAATGAAATTGTTGAATTTCGGAATAAAAAATACAACTTTTAATATAAAAGCTCATTTTTAAACAAATAGTTGTATTTCCAACCCAAAAAGACGAATCTTGAAAAAAATAGTTTAATTTTTAGCCAAAAAGTTAATTTTCAGCAAAAAAAAAAAAAGAATTTCAACGAAAGTAGTTGAATTATCAACAAAAAAAAGCATTTTTAACAAAATAGTTGAATTTTTAACCCAATAGTTCGACTGTAAACCAAATAGTCAAATTTTCCACCAAAACATATGTGATTTCTAATAAAAACATGAATTTTTGAGAAAATAGTTAAATTTTCAAAGAATCGTTGAATTTCAGAGCAAATAAATGAATTTTCACATTTAAAAAATGAATTTTCCACCAATTTTTCAATTTTTCAAACAAAAAAGAACTAATATCTACTAAAAACATTTGCATTTTCAACCAAGTAGTAGAATTTTTTACCAAAATATTTTCAATTCGCATATGAGCGAAAATAACGCGAAAAGTGGGAAGTTTCTTAAAAGCAGGGGAATAAGTTAAAAATAATTATGTAGGAAACATTATTTTATTAAAACATATTAAAAAGAAACAAAATAGTTGACTTTGAAAAGGGAAATACAATAATAATATAGTAAAAATGTGGCTAAAAATGAAAGCCCCCCTTCTCAGGGTCAATTATTTTGTTTTTCGTTACTATATTTTAATAAAACCTTGATTAAAAAATATATATTTTTCGTTTTGTTACATTTATATTGCTTATTTTTCAATCTTTGATTGTAACAGTTCTTTCAAAGCTAGCTAAAACATATTTTTTTACCTCAAAAATGACATCATTGTATGTGTTGTGCAATTTATTATTTTATATTTATTATACACTATATAACAAGTTTTTAATGATAAATGAAATCCCCTCGTAATATCCTTTTGTTGGGGAAAAAATCCATCCTTTTCCATAAAATTAAACTACTGAACAGTAATCCCTAGTTTGCTTGTATTTTTTTTCTCTACTAAAACAAAAATATTACTTTTGTAGGAGATACACAGCAGCTGTCGAATTTTAATGCAGTCCGGATATCAAACCCTGGCATTAGATATTATGCAAAGAATGACTCTTTTGCAAGAAGCTGCTCTAGAAAGATTATACCGATGGACCCAGAATCAATGCAGGCATATTGAAAATGAACATCTAGCTCCTTTGCTGATCAAAGCTATGGGAAAATTACAGGAAAGGCCTGTTCTTTTCAAGTACGTACCTAGCCATTTTAATTAGGATCTAAAAAATCGTATTTTCTATCTTTAATAATAATAATTACATTATTTAAATTTTGCGGAAAAATGTATCGCTTCATATTGGAAAGGGCGTTTAATTTAAACGGTAAAAGAAGTCAAAGTTATCGAAAACATATTATTCGCATTAAACAGTGCCTTATTCAGGGTTGCTATAATAACCCAATATTTGAATTCTTCTAGGGATAAAAACCAACCATACACCTAGAAAGTTCATAATAATAATGCAAAAAGAATTTTGTTTCTAAATACATTTTAAACACTGTTTAGTTGAGTTTTCAAATAAAAAAGATAAATTTTGAACCTAAGAAATATATTTTAAAATAAAATGATGAATCTTCAACCGAGAATATAAATTTTTAATAAAATAGTTAGTTGAATTTTTATCCCAGAAGATTAATGTTCTACCAAAAAGATTCATTTTCAACAAAGTACATGAATTTTCATCTAAAAAAAAGATCAATTTTCAAACAAAATGAGAATAAATAAAATGTTCGAAAAAATAGTGGTTTTTTTATCGTGAAAAGAATAAGTTTTTAACAAATAAAAAAAGAATTAAATTTGTAGTTTAAACAATCAATTTATCAGACAAAAAAATTAATTCTCTAGAAAAGAATTCAATTTTAAACACAAAGGATGAATTTTCTACCAAAAAAGATACCGTTTAAATGAAATATAAAAAATGTTTAATTAAAAAATATAATTTTACAAACCAAAACTAGAATATTTCCATTTGCAGTTAGAAAAGTAAATTAAAAAAGAACAATTTTTTAGCCAAATCAATTTATTTTCAACTAAAAATATACATTTTCTAGTAAAAATGGAATAGTTACATCTTCAGTTAAAAGAAGATTAAAAGAAAAAAAATGTATTATTTTTTAACGACATTGATGAATTTTCAATCACAAATATGAATTCTGGAAAAAATAGTAGACCAAATACATGCATTTTTAACTAAAAAGATAAAGTTTCTTTCAAAAATAAAATACCTACTTTTTCAGTTAGTAAAATAAATTTTCAAGAAAATAGTGAAATTTTCATCCACAGAAATTAATTTTGAACCAAAAAGATTAAGTTTTAATTAAAATGAGTACTCTTCCTCCATAAAAGACGCATTTTCAACTAAAAATTAAAATAAATAGTATAATTTTCAACCAAGAACATTACAATTCTATCAAAAAAGGTAAATTTTCGAAAAAAAATGGAAAAGTTAGATTTCCAGTTGAAAAAATTAATTCTTAATAGGAAAAAACTAATTTTTAACCCAAAAAGATGAATTTTCAACAAAATAAATTTAATCCTCAACCAAAAATGATTAATTTGTAACCAAATAGTTACGATTTTCAACCTTAATAATAAAATTAACTTCAACCTTAGTTTTTCGAAAATTTCCTAACTCTATCAGGTTATCCCTGAAATGCCCTGACTAGGTAACTATTAAAAACTTTAAAAAATTAAATTCATTTGAAAATTCAACTGTTTGGTTGAAAACTAATTTTCTTCAAAAATTAAATCATTTTTGTTCAAAAATAATTTTTTCATTGAATACTGATCATTATATTTGAAAATTCATTTCTTTTGTAAAAATATAAAATTTTGTTGAAAATCCTTTGTATCTTGGTTGAAAATTTATTTTCTTCAGTTAAAAATTATATATTTATATATTTTTTTAAATTGAAGACTCATCATTATATTCGAAAATTCATGTCTTTCGTTAAAAATATAATAATTTTGTTAAAAATTAATTATTTTCTGGTTGAAAATTTATCTTTTTGGTTGAAGATTCAACTAGATATTTGGTTGAAAATTCGTATCTTTTATAGCAAATTAATGGTCTTGATTGAGAATTAATTTTTTTGGTTCAACATTCCACATTTTGTTAAAAATTCATCTTTTTAGCAAAAATATTCCACATTTTGGATACAGTTTTTGTTCTCCATTAACTAAAAAATCTTTCTTGGTTAAAGTTTTGTTGAAATTTTTTTTTGTTGGAAATTAATTCTTTTGAATGAAGAGTCGACTACTCCATGTTTGGTAAAAAATTTATCTTGTGTAGTTGAAAATTCAACTATTTGCTCGACAGTCAACTTTTTTTTGTTAAAAAATATAGTAATTGCGGCTTGAAAATTCAACGGTTTTGTAGAAAATTTATTTTTCGTTAAAAGAGAGACTATTTTGTTAAAAAATGTTTTTTTTTTTAAGTCGCTTTTTTAACTAATTTTTTTCAACTGAAAATTGGACTTTTAGTTCAGCGTTCATAATTTTAGTTGAATTTCACTTCTTTCGTTGAAAATTGAACTATTTTGTTAATAATTCTTTTGTTTCATGTTGAAAATTAATATTTTATATGATAATTTAACTTATTTCTTTTGGCTGAAAGTTGAACTCCTCTGTTAAAAGTTTATTTGCTTGGTACGAGATTTAACTATTTAAAAAAATTTAATATTTTAGGTAAAAATTCAATATTTGGTAGAAAATTCATCTTTCTTATTTAAAAATTCATGTATTTTTTTGAAAATTGGTCTATTTTGGTAGAAAATTAATATTATGTTTGAAAATGATTTTTTTCAGTTGAAAATTCAACTACATTATGGTTCATAATTCATTTGTTTTATATTAAAGATTTATGATTGTTGTTGGTAATTTATTTCTTGGGTTAAAATATAACTTATTTAAAATTGCACGTAAAAATATCTAATTTTATAAAAACGAAATATAAATATAATAGTGAAACAATAATAATAAATATTGTAGTGTAACTATTCATAAATATTTGTAGAAATTCTTAATTATCTACAAAAAACTATAAAAAATTAAAATTTTGTTTTTTTATTGTAGATTTAAAAAAATATTTTTATAACCTTTTTATTTCCATACACAATCTTAAATCTTTCTAATTTTGTATTAAAATTCTTGATTTTTCGTACAAATCTCTAGCTTTTTATGCCGAGCGATTACCAAATTTATAACTTTCCACAATCATATGTAAAATGTTTTCCGTCTAGTTTCACATTGAATAATATTTACACAAGAAATTGTTTTTAAATTAGTTTATGACCAGTAGAGTGTGTTGAAATTGAAAAGAATTGAATTTTTTAAGTTGACGTGGAATTTTGTCAAAAGTAAACCTTAAAAAAACTGGGTCAGTTATATAATTTTGAAACCGTTTTCCGTACCAATCCTAAGAATTATATTTGGTTTTTACAGATATATTCTGGATGAATATTGCACAGCGAGGAGGTCCGTCCTCGTTGGATCTTTCATTGATGCTTTGACCTTAGGAAAAGGAGCCGTTGGAGCTCCCAATCCAATAGAAATGCACGCTCACGATCCAAAACGTTACGTTGGTGATATCCTTGCCTGGTTACATCAAGCAATCCCAATTGAGAAAGAAAATCTGCTAACCCTGGTAAAAGTTTGTGATAAAACAGGTAAACAAAATAATATTTCAATCTTGATCAAATCATAAAAATTGAATAGAGACTTCACTCTCTTTCCCGTTTTCCCGTCTTTACCCATTTTTTTACAATTCTTCCTTTTAAACCTATTTTTAAGAAACTTACACTTTTTCTCGTTTTACCTTTTAAATGCGAACTGCATTAATAGTACCCTATAAGAAAATCCAACTATTTTTGGTTGGAACTTAAATCTTTTTAATGTAATTAAATAATATAATAAATATTAATTTAAATTACTAAATAGCAATGACAATCATTAAATAATAATAATAAATTTAAATGTATTATATTGTATTATATTGTATTATATTGTTGAAAATTCGACAATTTTATTGAAACCTCAACTTTTTTGATAGAAAAATAAATTTTTTGAAATAAAATTAACTTTTCTGTTGAAAGTTCAACTCCTATTTTAAAAATGCATCTACTTGGACAGATAATTCATCGTTTTGGATTAAAAATTCATCCTTTTGGTAGAAAAGGAATCTGCTTTGGTTGAAAATGAACTTTTTTGTCAAAAGTTCAATTAATTTGTTAAAAAGACATCTTTCCCGGAGAGAAAATTTGGCCTTTTCAAATAAGAATTCATCTTTTTCTTGAAAACTCATCTTTTTTAGTATAAAATTTTTGGTAGAAAATTCAACTATATTGTTAAAAAGTCGTCTTTTCTGGATAGAAACTTCGTCCTTTTAGATTGAAAATTCATATCTTTAGTAAAAGAGTCACTTATTTTGTTTTAAAAGTTAATTCTTTCTAATTGAGAAGTCTAATATTATATTTTGAAAATTCAACTATTTTATTAAAAAGTCAATATTTTTGTTAAAAATTCAACTGCTATGTTGAACATTCGTCTGCTTGGGCAGATAATTAATCGTTTTGGATTAAAAATTCATCCTTTTGGTAGAAGAGAAATCGGCCTTGGTTGAAAATTAACTTTCTTGTCAAAAGTTCAATTAATTTGTTAAAAAGACATATTTTCCGGAGAGAAAATTCGTCCTTTTTTATTAAAAATTCATCTTTTACTTGAAAAATCATCTTTTTGTTTGAAAGTTCATTCTTTTTAATTTGAAAGCATAATATTGTGTTTTTCGTTTAGAATTTACCTCGTTTCATTAATAAATCTACTATTAGGTTGAAATTTTAATTATCTTTTTGAAAATTCAACTGTTTTGTTAAAAGTTCATATTTTTGGCAACTGTTTAACTGTTGTTAAACATTTATCTTTCGGATGGAAAATTCATCCTTTCGGATTGAAAATTGATCTTTTCTGGTAGAAAAGTCATTCGTCTGCTTGGACAGATAATTAATTTTTTAAATTGAAAATTCATCTTTTGGGTCAAAAGTAATCTTTTTTAGTTAAAACATAAATCTTTTGTTTAAAGGTCGTCTATCTTGCAAAAAGTCTTCTTTTCTGGACGACAAATTCAACTATTTTGTTGAAAAAATTTTCATAAAAAATTCATCCTTTTGAATTCAAAATGATTTTTTGTTGGTTGAAAATTCAACTGGCTGAAAGTTAATTTCTTTTTCTTTGAAAATTCTACTTTTTTATTTTTGTATCAGAATTAATCTCTTTAGGTCGAACATTTTATTTATTTTTTGAATATTTAAATATAATGTTGGGAATTGAACTATTTTGTTTAAAAAATAATTCTTTTGGTCGAAAATTAAAATATTTTTAATATTCGCCTTTTTGGATTGAAAATTCGTCTTTTTGTGTAGAAAATTCATATTTTTTAAGAGTTTTCTTTTTTGTTTGAAAGTTAATTTCTATAAATTGAAAAGTCCACTATTCTATTTTTGTTCAGAATTCATCACGCTTGTTTGAAAATAGAATTATTTTGTTGAAAATTCAACTACTAGATTAAAAATAAACTTTTTCTAATGAGCCATCAACTATTTTGTAGAAATAATTCGACCTTTTGACTTTAAAGTTTCACTATTTCATTTAAAAAATTTTATTCTTGACTGACAAATCCATCCTAGCTGCAAATTTGACTTCTTGGTTTAAAAATTCATCTCTTTTGGCTAAAAATACAACTGTTTCGTTTAAAATTAATGAGCTTTGGTTGAGGATTCAAGTATTTTGTTAAAATTTATATTTTTCGTTGGATTCAACTGTTTTTTATTTACATTCAAAATCTGTTTTGACTGCAATGGAACTATTACAATTTTGGTTCAGAATTGATAATTATTGGTTGAAAATTCAACTACATAATTGAAACTTCCGTCCGTTTGGATTGAAAATAAATCGTTTGTTGTAGAAACGTCGCCTTTCTTGGTTAAAAATTAACGTTTTTGTTCACAATTCAACTTATTTTATTAAAAAGTAATATTTTTCGGTCCAAAATTCAACTGTTTTTTTAACATTTATTTTTTGGATACAATATTTGTCTTTTTTATACAAAAATTCATCTTTTGGTAAAAGAGTCATTTTTTTTGTTTAAAAGTTATTTTATTTTAATTGAAAAGTCTGCTATTATATTTTTGAGTCAAAAATCATTTCTTTTGGTAGAAAATTTAATTATTTCGTCAAAAATTTAAATTTTTTCTTGAATATATATCTTTTGGGATAGAAAATTCATCCTTTTGCTTTGAATTTAATATTTTGGTAAAAGAATAATCTTTTTTGTTTGAAAGTTAATTAATTTCAAATGAAAAATCTGCTATTTTATTTTTGCTACAGAATTCTGAAGAATACTGAAGAAAAAATTTTTCCTTGAAGATTCATCTGTTTGCTTTAAGATTTGACTATTTTGTTGAATAATTACTTTTTTATAAAAAGTACAATTTTCTGTTTGAAAATATTATTTCATTTTTCACTACACAAACTTCCTTTGCTGAAAATTTGTCTTTTTGGTTTGAAAATACATTTTCTTTAGTTGAGAATGAATATGTTTTATTAAAAATTTTGAAAAATGGACGGATTGGCTTGAAAATTCAATAATTTAATTGAATTTGTTTTCTTTCTTGACTACAAAATCTTTTTTGATCGAAAAGTTAATTCTATAATTGAAAAGTCGTTTTTTTCCTTTGAATATTTATGTTTTTGGGTTAAAAATGTAATTATTTTGTTAAATATTTCACTTTTGAGTTTAAACGTCAAATTTTTTCTAAAACATTTTATTTCAGCTTGACAACCTTACCCTTTTGTTGAAAATTCGTCTCTTTTGATAGAAAATTAAATTATTTTGTCAAAAATTCCATTTTTTGTTGAATATTCGTCTTTTTGAATAGAAAATTTGTCATTTTGGATTGAAAAGAGTAATATCTTTTGGTAAAAGAGTCATCTATTTTATTAAAAAAATAATTCTTTTTTATTGAAAAGTCCACTATTCTATTTTTGATTCAGAATTCCTCTCGCTTGGTTGAAAATTCAGTAGCTTGGTTGAGAGTTGAACTAAATTGTAAAAAAAAAACAATTTTCGTTAAAGATTCATTTATTTCGTTAAAAATTTAACTAATTTGTTGGAAAATTACTTTTTAATGAAAAGTACAATTTTTTTTTCTTTCTTGGCTGAAAAAGCTTTTTTGATTAGAAGTTCAACTCTTCATTGAAACTTCGTTTTTGTTTTAAACATAAATAAATTCTATTAAATAAAATTAATTTGAGTAAAATATTTCTGAGATTTCAAGTGGAAATATGTGAAATATTTAACAAAGTAGTACAACAACAATTTTTTAATAAAATTCAACTACTTTGTTAAAGATGCAATATATTTCGACTTGAAATCTTAGGAATATATAGTCTAAATTAATATTATTTAAAACAATTTATTTCTCTACTATCTCCCTATTTTAGTGAAAAATCATCATAATTTCCCTCTTTGGACAGCATTTTGGGCTGTGAACACTGTGCATATGATTTAAAACGAAAAATTCTGATGATATAAAATGTTTCAGACGTATCGGATCAAGTGAAGCAGTCCCTGGGGAATATTACAGAAGGGCTCTGTCATCATTTGAAATCGAGAATCGAACACATCGTGGCTGTGGAAGCACCAGCAACTGTTTTATATTCAGTAATGACACTCATCAGATTTTATAGAGCGACTCTCAAGCAAGTTATTCACGAGAGTGTTCTCGATTCGACCTTAGGGGACTTGCTAGAATTGAGCGAGAAGAGTTTCGTTAGCAGACTTCAAAGGGAAACTCGTTTTGCTTTGGGAGAAAGAGCAGAACCTCCTGGCACTGATTTAATTCCTGCTCCTTCTGTTTCAAGACTTCTGACTCTTCTGAATGAAGTTCTTTCGGTAGCGAGTATTGCCGAGGACAGAGAAAAGGACATGCTTCAGGTTAATTACAATCATGATTAATTTGATTAAATTAGCCTTACGTTTGATAAATAATTAATGTGTGGTCGTTATAAAAGAGAAAAAATAGTTCTGGCCATTTCCTGGATTTTTTTCGCGGTTTGCAACCATTTTTAATGGTCATTGAAATAGAAAAATTAAAACTTTTTTAACTATATTTTTTTTCATTCAAAGTAATTTAAACTGATCTGCAAATTGAATCACTCAAAGTTCTCTGTATCTCTTAACCTCTTTTGAATTTGAGACTTTTTAAATGGGAGTTCAAAAATTTTTTATTCGAAGACTGCATAATTTACAGGTATAAAATGGAAACTTTTAAAACTTTCTACGTGAAAGATTTTTAATTAAGAAAGCCTGTACACTCTCCTATAAAGTTGTTTTCAGCGAATTAGCAAATAACTGAAAGGATTGAAATTTGTGCATCGCAAGTTGTTTAATACTCAATTTATAAAACACATTTTTGCAACTGTTTACCATCATGTCTGATCATTTATCATACATTTATTTATACGTTTTAATACAGGAACATTAAAATTAAATACAATAATGATAAAATTAGACATAAAATAATAAAAAAGCACCCTCCAAATCAGAGAAAAGATTGAAAATAAAGAATTTTCCCTTTTTTCAAGAAAAATTTTAAAAAGAACAATTCAGAAAAAAAAATTTGAACCAAACTTTTTTCCTTTAAATTGAATAAAAATGTAAAAAAGAAAACAATTTCTTCTTTAAATTCAGAAAGAAAATCAAAATTGCACCCCTTTCAGCTCAATAAAAATGATATCAGAAAATTTGTCCTCTTCCAATGCAGAAAAAAACCGAAAATCAAAATTGCCTCTCTTTAAATGTAACAAAAATTTTGAAAAAAAGAAGTGCCTCTTTCAGTTTGGAAAAACTTGAAAAAAAAAATTTTCTTTACATTCAGAAATAAAAATAGTATAATTACATCCCTTCAACTCAATAGAAATTCTAAAAAGAAAAAATGGCCACTTCCGTTTCAGAAAAATAACCAAAATTTCGTCCCTTCCAAATCTTTAAAAAACTTAAAAATGAAGTATTTCCCTCTTCATATTTAGTATAAATGTAAAATAAAACATTTTTCCCTTAAAATCAATAAAAAATTCAAATAGAATAGATTTCAAATCATCTTGTAAAATAAATTATTGCTCGGTTTTTAAGATTCAAATTACAGTTCCGTCTTTAAAATCAAAAATGAATAATTAATTAATATTTACTGTTAAAATTTTTAAGTCTTCAAAAACTGCTTTTTAAATTCTTGAATATGCCAAAAATCTCTGCTGTTTCCAATTTCGAAAATAAATTAATACTCTTCAAATATAGTCGTTTGTTATAATAAAGACATCGTTCATGAAAATTTAAACACATTTCAAAAATTGGTAAGAAGCGATAGTAAGAAAAAATTTAACTGCAAAAAAAATTGTTAAAATAAATGTAATATCTCGAATCTTAAAATCATAGAAAAACAGTTTTTTCATATATCTAACCTTTAGTACAGCTACCTTAAATTTAAAATGTACGCTTAAAAATGCAGACTTGAAATGAAAAATTTTTAAAACGAATGATTCTAGAATTAAGAACTATAAACTGAATGATTTCTTAATTGAAAAATTTAACAATTGAACTTAACATTAAAATATTAAAATTAAAAAGTTGAAATCGAACTTATTTTAAATTGCATTACATATTTATGGTCAACGAAACTAAAAAATTCAAACTCTGAAACTATAAATGTTTCCATTTAAAGTATTAAAAACTGAGCTGCAAATTAAATCACTTAAAGTGAAACTCTTAATTTTAAACTTTTAAAATTGAAGTTTAAAAGTTTTTTAATTCAAAAATGTTGTATTTAAATGCTTAATAATTTACACGTATAAAATTTTTCAAACTTTTATCATTGTAAGCAATTTTAAGCCAGAATTATTCAAATTTGAACAGTTACATTTTTCTATAAGCTGAACAATTCTTAAATTAAAAGTTAAATTATTTTTATTTTAAATATTTTAAAAATCCCTAAAATGCTTTAAAATTTATTTAAAAATCTTTAAAAATCTACACGTTGCTTTACATTTTTTCAAATATTTAATTATTTAACAAAAATTTTCAGAACTTCTAGACCGTGGGCTATTTGCAGCGAACGTTCGGTACGATTGGTAGGATTTTTTGGTATGCGTAAACACTTCGTTTAAATTATTTGAAATAATTAAAAAAATGTTAATAGTTTAAAATTTTTCCAATCTTCTAAAAATCTTTTCAGCTTATTCGAATTTTTTCAAACATTAATAGGCGTTCAATTATTATTTATACATCAAAATTCAACTACAGACATTTATAAATGTTAAGTAATTGTTCTTTTTCTCAATTAAAAAATTTCAAACTGAATAATTTTAAAATGGAACATTTTAGATTGAAACAGTTCACTTTTAAAAATCATTAATTTATTTATTTTTAAACTTGATCAACTCAAAATATTTTGCATTGTGAACTGAATGATATGGAAGTTAAAATCTGAAATGGACAATTTTTTAAATGAAAGATTTTCCAAACACGTAATCTAAACTGAATGATATCATAATTGAAACAATATAACAATCACACTATGTAATTATTTAAAAAACGGGTTTATCAAAAGTTCGGCAGATTTTGTTACAAAAATATGGAGAATTCCCGTCAAAAAATAATTTCACTGTCACTCTGCAGTGGCAAAAATGAATAATTTTATTTAATTAGCTTTAAATTTGATAAGCAATTAATATTTATTTTCAGATTGTGTCCTGCATCATCGATCCTCTTTTGCAAGAGGTAAACGAAACTGCCTCCAGACTGCCAACAGTTGACATGGCAGTTTACCTTCTTAATTGTATGCATCAAATTCAATCAACTTTGGCCTTGTACGAATATATGGATCAAAGATTGGAAAGATTACAGGTAATTTAGACTTGAAGTAAGAAAGTAAAAATAATCTCTGTAGATAAATAATTTAAATTAATGGTTTTTGTATTCTTAGGCTCAATCAGATGCCCAAATCGATACACTTACATCCGAACAAGCCAGTTCCCTGGTTGCAAATTTAAATCTTGGACCCATATACACGATTCTCCAGGGCCATCAACAAGGACCTTTGTCATCCATTCCTGGAATGGATCCTCTCAGTGTTAAAGAATTTACGGTAGTATTTTTGAAGATAATTTTTTAAATATTTAAGGTGCTCTACCGACGAAAAGTGTTGGACCATTTTCTACAAATGATGATACTATTTTTTTGCTTTTTCAAAAAAAATTACACTAGCTAAAGACACTTTCTTCGGAATTTTCCGATGATGCAACTATTTCTTTGAATTTCGTTGAATTGACCCGAAAATAACAAATCTCGAAGAAAATAGTTGAATTCTTAACAAAAACAGATTAAGTTTTCACCAAAGAGTTGCATTTGTAACGAGAAAAAAAAAGTTTAACTTATAAACAAAAAGATAAATTTTTTGCGAGATTAGTTTTCTACTAAAAAATATCAATTTTTAGCAAAACACATTTTTTGGTGAGAAAATAATTAAATTTATAACGAATGAGATTAATTTTTTACCAGAAAATACGAATTTTTAATAATAGTTTATTGAGAAAGCTTAATTATCTAGACTATTTTGTAACAAAAATCATTTGTATTTTTAACTAAATTGTTAAATCTTTAAGCCAAAAGACGAATTTTCTACAATACAATTGATTCCTTAAAGAAAACAGATTAATTTTCAACTAAACAATTTCATTTGAAACTAAAAAAATTAGCTTTCTATAAAAAATTTGAATTTTCTAACAAATTGTTGAATTTTCAATTAAAAAACAAAAACATTTTTCTACTAAACAGTTGAATTTTCATACAAATATGAAAACAAAAATATGAATTGTCAACATAGAAGATTAATT
Source organism: Druon quercuslanigerum (assembly GCA_010014905.2). NCBI lineage: Eukaryota > Metazoa > Arthropoda > Insecta > Hymenoptera > Cynipidae > Druon > Druon quercuslanigerum. The sequence goes on from JAAAKG020139203.1 coordinate 34,371, forward strand.
TTCGACCAAAAAAGATTAATTGTCAAGAAAATACGATAGACTTTTAACAAATTACATACATTTTTAACGAAAGAGTTGAATTTTCAACCAAAAAGAATAATTTTGTACCAAAAAAGATAAATTTTTATCAAAATACATAATTTTTTAACGAAATGGTTGAATTTAAACAATGGCGGTTTTGAAACTAAGAAGATAAGCTTTCTACAAAATTGTTGAATTTCCTATAATATAAAAATAGTTGACTCTTCGAACCAAAAAATGAATTTTCAACATAAAAGCTTAATTTTCTGTAAAAAAAGATGAATTTTTAACAAAATACATTCATTTTCAACCAAGTAGTTTTAAGAATTAATGTAATTGTAGTCGAAATTTTATTTGATTACTTTTTAATTAATATTTTTCGGTTTCTAAATTTTTTAACTAAATAGTTGAAATTTTAAACTAAAAAGATCGATTTTTAACAAAAATGGTATAGTTTTATTTTCATTTAAGAGAATCAATTTTCAATTAAAAAAACGAATTTTCTACCAAATTTTTTACGTCCTAGAGCCTGTCAAAATTATTTGTATTAAATGTTTTCTCTTTCTTAACTGAAAAACCTTTAGTTGAAATTTTCTTTCTATTAATTAAATTAAACGGCTTTTAATTAAAAATTTAAATCTTTTTTAGTTGAAAAATCAGCTGTTACATTTTGCGTTAAGAATTCATATTTTTATGATGTAAATTTAATTACTTGGTTAAAAGTTAAACTCTTTTGTTAAAATTGAATTTTTGGGTTGAAATTTTATAATTTTAATTTACATCTTAACATTCTCTGTTGATATTTTTTTTACTAAGAATTTAACTATTTCAGTTGAAACTTTAACTATATTGTTCAAATTCGTTATCTTCTTTGGCTAAAAATTAATTTTTTAATTGGAAATATATTTATTTTAGCCGAGAAATTAAATATTTTGTTGAAAACTCATTTCTTTGTTTCAAAATTAATTTTTGAAACTGCAAATTGAACGATACCTCTTGAGTATTCAATTATTTTAGTTGAGAATTCATTTCTTTGGGTGAGTATTAATATTTTTAACTGAAAATTTAACTATTTAATGATTCGTTAAAAATTGATATTTTATAGCTACAAACACCTATTTGATTAAGAATTCATGTATTTTGTTGAAGAATTGTATTTTTGGTAGACAAATAATATTCTTGTTTAAAAAATCTTTTTTCTTGATGAAAATTCAACTATTCCAGTTAAAAGTTCATCCTTAAAAATTCAACTACCTGGTTGAAAATCGATCTTTTTTAGTTGAAATATCAACTGTTTAGTTCAAAATTCATCTATTTTGTTAAAAAATCATATTTTTTTGTAGAAAGTGTATAATTTTGGTTGCAAATTTAACAATTGGGTGAAACATTTCTCTATCTTGTTAAAGATTCATCACTTTAGTTGAAAATTCATCTTTTTGGTTAAAAATTCCACTACTTAGTTGAAAGTTAAACAATTTTGTATAAAATCTATCTGTTTGGTTTAAAATTAAACTGCTTGGTTAAAAGTTTTTTTTAACTTAATCTTTTTGATTTAAAATACAAATATTCCAGTCGAAAATTCATCACTTTTGTTAAAAATTTGTTTGTTTTTTTGGTTGAAAATTAATTTTTTTAACTGAAAATTAATTTTCTCCACGAAAAATTTGATTACTTCAGTTTTAACTGAATTATCTTTTTTAGTTAAAAATTCAACTATTTGGTTGAAAATCGATCGGTTTTAGTTGAGAATTCAATTATCTTCTTGAAAATGCAATATTTTTGCTTGAAAAGTTAAGAATTTGTTCCGTTTTTTATTGAATTTAGTCTAGGAACCAAATTATTTTTTTCAAATATGCACTGAATTTTGAGTTTAATACATAATTGATAGTGATAATATATTTAGGAATATCTTGTAATGTAATTTTTTATTGCTTTCTTAATTAAACAAAATAGTTGAATCTCGAGATTTTGTTAAAAAATTGCTCATCCTTTAATAAGGTTACTTTCACAAATGGAAAAAAAATATATTTAATTTCATACATGAATATTACTATTCTTACATAATTATACATTTATCGTGACTAAAAAACATCATTCATAATAAACTATTTACTTTACAAAATAGCTGGAAATATCTTGAGATACCTAAAAAAAAATCTGAAATATTTAGGATTTTTTATTAGTACTATTCCCCGGTTGTGTATTAAAATTTTAATTGGAGAATTTTGAATTTAAAAGTGGTTTTTGATTACAGAATAAATTGGAGGCCTTTATCGTGATGCCAGACGTTTTACTACTTCCACAAATCAGTTTACTGCAAAGCACAACGCATCGATCAATCGCCCAGAAAAGATCCTTCGAAGTTATTAGTGCGATTTACAAACAGCTTTATGAGGCTTGTCATGATCCAAAAAATCTTTATCAAAATCCCGATAGTTTATTTTCTAGAACGCCGGAGGAGTTACTGAAAACGCTCATCGCTCATTGAGGTATCTTTCGCAACTTTGTAAAATTTGTAAAATAAAATGAGCAATATAGTAATTATACTTTAATGGCTGCCCAAAACACGTTACCAATTTTTATTTTTATTTTTTTATTTTTTAACCCAATTTTTCTTTTTCCTCCTGTTTTTAAGCAACTTCCTCTTTTCCCTTATTTTATCGTTTTTCCGCTTAATTGCGAACTAAATTATTACAATTCAATAAGAAAATCCAACTATTTTCGGTTTAAAAGTGTACTATTATATTTTTGGTTCAGAATTCATCTGTTTTCGTTGGAAATTCTTCTATTTGGTTGAAAATTTAATTATTTTGTTGAAATTAAAACTATTTTCTTGAAAAAACGCCTTCTTGTTTTAAATTTATCCCTTTAGTTGACAAATTTACATATTTCATTGTTTAAAACAATCTTTTTGTTTAAAAATCTGCGATTTGGAACGCTTGAATTAAACCTTATGTTATGCTAAGAATAGGATTTTCGTTTTCATGTTATTTTTTATGTCTAAAGCAAAATATCCTACAAGTCTTTTTTTAGATTTTTTACTTATCTCTTGTCTTTTGGCGTAATTATCGATTTTCTACATATTACTTACGATAAAGAAAAACAAAATTACGAATCCTGTTGAAAAATGGTTAAAAGATATTTTGTAGGATTTTCCAAAAGCTATAATTTCTCTTTGAGACTTTTTTTCGTAGTTTGCGTCGTTTGACCATTTTTATACTTTCTCAATCATAAATGATGAGACTTTGATAAATAATTACAAATTTGTATTTTTTTTTTTGCGAATAACTTTTTCTATCAATTTGTTTTCGTACCATTTCTCGTTTTTCCACAAATTTTTATTTTTAATTCCATTTTCGTGATTAAAACCAAAACTACGTCTCTTATCGAAAAGCGATTTATGACAAATTTGTAGCTCTTTTTTGGGCAAACAATTTTTGTTAAATCATTTTTTTCGTAACTTCTGTCGTTTTCAACCAATTTTAATTTTTTTTTATTTTGTACGTTATATTTCACGAATAAAACAAAAAGTACGCGTTCTATCAAGAAGTGATTAATAACTAATTTGTATATATTTTTTAGTGTCGCAATGTTTGTTAATTTATCTTTTTTCATATCCTGCATAGTTTTACCAAAAAATTGAATTATTCATTTTTCATTATTTTTTGTACGTTCAAAACTTGAATTTTTGATTTTTCAAGAAAATCCAAGAAGTTCTTATGATAATCTTGAAGAGCTATAAAAAAAAGTTTTCCTTTCTTGACTTTTTTCATATCGTGCGTTTTTTGGCTTAAAATTTTGATTTTCCATTCATTTAAAAAATTTTGAAAATGCTAGAACTACGAGAATATTTTTTTTATCGAAAAAAGTTATCAGGATAAATTGTTCATCTTTTTTAATACTATAAATATCCGTACATAGAATTTTCAAATTCAGAAAAAAGTGATCTCAAAAATTTTCAAAATGCGCTCACTTTTTGAATTTTTATCATAAATGAGGAGAATGTAAAAACTCAACTTATTAGTTGTCAGACATTTTTTTTAAAGACTCATCATTTTAGTTAAAAATTCACTTCTGTGGTTCAAAATATAACTATTTTTTGAAAATTTGTTTTCTCTTGGGAGATGATTAATCTTTTTTATCTAAAAATGTAACGATTTCATTTTTGGGTGAAAAATGAGGTTTTTAATTGATAATTGATCGTTTCTAGTCCTAAATTCATCATTTTTGGTTACAAATTCTACTTTTTGGTTCGGGGTTCAAAAATTTTTTTTCTTAAAATCAAAACATTTTTTGGTAGAAATATCAACAGTTTTATGTTTTGTTCAGAATTCATCTTTTTTGGTTGAAAAATCAACTACTTGGTTAGAATAAACGATACATTGAACTTCTTGGTAAAAAAATCGTCTTTTTGGGCTTGAAAATTCATGAACTTGGAAGAAAATTCAACCATTTAATTAAAAACTTAATTATTTTAATGAAAAATCATATGTAGCATTAATATTCTTAGTAGAAAATTCATGTTCTTCATTAAAAACTCAACTATTAACTCCTTTGGATAAAAAATGAAGTACTATGTTAAGAATTAAAATTTTTTGTTGAAAATCCGTATTCTTTTGTTTTGTTTAAAAAATAATATTTTATTCTGAAAATGTAATTATTCTATGTTTGGTTGAAAAATGGATCCTTTATACGTTTAAAATAAAACTGTTTGTTTAAAAATTCATGCCTTATATTGAAAATTTGTCTTTTTAGATAAATATTAAATTTTGATTTGTTTTGAACATTTATTTTCTTTTTATCCAATCGTTTTTTTGTTTCAAATTAAAATATTTTTTGGTTGCAAAATCAACTACTTGGAGGAAAATTCATTCTTTTGGTTAAAAACATAACAATTTGATTAGGAATTTATCTTTTTTGGTTGAAAATTCAACTACTTGATTAAAGGTTCAACTTTTTTTTTAATTCACCTTTTTAGTTGAAAATCTAACTACTCCATTTCAATAAAATTAATCTTCTTGATTAAAAAATCAACTTTTTAGTCGAATATTGAACTCTTGATAAAATTTTTTTTTTTTTAAGATTCATCGTTTTTCTTGAAAATTTGAACATTTTTTCGAAAATTCAATTGTTCTGTAGAAAAAACGTCTTTTTTTGAAAATTCATCACTTTTCATATAAATTTCACTTTTTGTGTTAAAAAATACAAGCACTAAAAATTGATGTAGTAAATATTATGTTGTAAAATTCGTCTTTTTTGGTAGAAAATTAATCCTCTTTTTTATTATTAATCTTTTTGCTCGAGGATGTAATTATATGGTAAAACATTTGTCTTTTTGGTTGAACTTAAATAACAAAAAGTTAGTTTTCTTTGGTCGAAAATTAATTTTTTTAATAAATAAAATTCAAATATCCATTTTCGGTGGAAAATTGATATTTTGTTGAAAATTGGTCTTTATGGCATCTAAATTCTATAATTTAGTATAAAATTAAACTGTATGGTACAAAATACAACTGCTTGGTTAAACATTTAACTATTTTTATGAAAAACCTTATATTCGTATTTAAAATTCAACTGTTTTGTAGATTATTAATCTTTTTTGCTTAAAAACTCAACAATTTGGTTGAAAATTCATCTACTTTTTGAACATTCTTATTTTTTATAAAACATTAATATTTTTGGTGAAAAATACATCTTTATGGCTAAAAATTTATTTCTTTAAGCATTCATATTTTTTGTTTCCAAATTCAAGTATTTGGTTGAAATTGGAACAACTTTGTTGGAAATAAACTTTTTTTCTTAAAATTGCACTTGTTTGGCTGAAAATAGTGATGTTTTATCTGAAAATGTAATAATTTCATTTTTGGTTGGAAATTTATCCTTCCTAAGGGGAAAATGTAATTATTTGGTAAAGAATTTATCTTTTTGGATAAAGATTCAACTATTTGATTGAAAATTCAACTGCTTCGTTTAAAATTCATAATTCTTGGTAGAAAATTAACTTTTTTGTTGAGAAATCAACTGTTCTGAAAAATTCGTATTTTAGGCTTAAGAATTCAACTTTTTGTTTGTTGAGTTTTAATCTATTTTGTTTAAAAATGCATTTTTTAAGTTGAAAATTCAATTGTTTTGATAAACTCATCTTCTTTTGTTAAAAGATAAAATTTGTTGTTGAAAATTTGTTTGTTTTGCTTGAAAAATAGACTATCTGGTTTTTAATGCAACTGTTGGGTTAAAAAGTCATTCTTTTTGTTGCAAATCTTTTTTTGGTGAAAGTTCAACTATTTTGTTGAAATTGCAGTATGTTTCGACTTGAAACCTTAGGAAATAAAAGTGTTCCCCACAGAATTCAGTATAGTATTTACATTAATTTTATTCCCCTATTTTAAGAAAAATCACCCTATTTACCCTAGTTTGAGACTTTTTATGGTCAAAAATAGCTTAAAATTGGTAACGTATCTTCTGATTTTGGTAATATGGGATTTAAAACTAAAATAAGAAGAAATAGAAGGTTATTTTTTAATACAAAGCTTTATTATTAAACATCTTAGAGTTAATTCTTTTAAATACAAAGCGTACTTACATAAAATATCATCACTTTCGTACCTCAACTTTGATCTTATTTATGATAAAAGACTACTCAAATTTTTATGATAAATATCATAAGAGTCTCATTATTCAGAGCTCAAATCAGAATACAAAATTTTTGTTGATTTACTTTAAAAACAGGGTGACCGCAAAACTCTAATTTTAAAATATCCCGACTTTTCCCTGGCCTTCGGCCACCCTAAAAGAAAATATAATTTCGGCTTTGAATTTTTCTGTTGAACTCGTAAATTAAAATGCTGTAAAGTGTGTTCAACACGAAAAGTCGAATTTTGTAATATAAATGAAACAATACTTTTAATTATCCAATATAATACCATGTTTGAATTCGTCCAAACTTAGTTTGTTAAAAAATATCATTCTCAATCCATAAACTATTTCATTATTTATCACCCTCTAAGGGATTATTTGGTATATGAAAATTATGTTTAAAAGAGTCCTCAACTTCTACGGAATAAAATATTTATTTTGTCATGTAAAAAATATTTATATTTAAATATAAAAAAAAACTTAATTAAATATTTAAAAAACGTAATTAAATATATCTTTGAGATATTCTAGACATTTGACTTCAAAGCTTTATTTTGCAATTCCAACAATCTCATAATTCTGGGTGGCAGTTGTACTTTCTGTTTTGATTCTTCCACTTCTATTTTACTAACTTTTTTCTCTTCACATACAACTTTCTCCTGATGGATTTTCACCTCGTTTTTGACTGGTTCCTCAATTGCATCCACTTCCGAATCTTGAATTTTGCCATTTATAATTCCAATTACTTTCGAAGATATTAAAATGTCTGATTGCTTGTAACTGTTGTTGTGAATTTTTTGTTTCAATTTCAATAGTGGCGAATTGCTGCTTACAGAAGAAGAAAAATTATCCGCTGGTACCCAGCCAACATTTTCATCATATAAAGTTGAATTCAAATCACTCTCGACGAAATTCAAAAGACATGAGTTGGCAACAGGAACTTTTGTTTTAGGAACCCTTTGCAAAATCGGCTTAGGTTTTAAATTCACTTTAGATCTCTCTGAAAATTGGTCGTTTTTTGGCTTTAAAGCTGATCGAACCTCGGTCCAGTTGATTGGCTCCATTCTTCCATTGCCTCCGCATTCGCTCTTAATACTTCCAAAAAAAGAATCTTCTTTTCTCTCTGCAGAAGTTCTTATTTCTTGAAGTATGAGTGGAGAACGCATCGAAATTGAATCACTGTTTGAACTATTAGTGGTCAGAGAAATATCAATTTTCCTCAAAGAATCATCATCCTGATTACACGAATTGTATTTATCAAAAAGAGCTAGCTTCCGGGAACGGCTAAAAAACGGCGGAGAACGATCTTTAGAATTAGAACTCTCTTTTATCAGAAAATCTTTGAGAATTTCGATGTTTGATTCTGATTCGAAAGAGGGAACTACTTCAGAACTTCTGGAAGTTTCTTTATATTCTGGCCTAGATATTTCCGCTTGCGACTTGTCGCTTTCCATTTTTTCTGCTTCCTGCTTCGCTAAATATTTCGCAAGCGAAGCCTGGATTCTTTTCAATCTGAGAGAAACCGGCCTTGACTCTTCGGATTGAGATTCTGCAGGTTTAATTTCCACAGGATTACTTTCTACGAGTTTAGTTTCCACAGGTTTGTATTCTACCTCTTCAGTTTCCAGATTTTCCGCGTATCCATTTGAGTTGAAGTAGATGGGACGAATCTTATGAATAGCAGATGCATCATAACCCTTTCTTTCCAACGACTCCTTGTAGTACCAAAAAGCAAAGTTTCGATTCCTACAAACCAATTGTCCTTCTTCACCAAATTTCTGTTCATACATCCAATCGCTAATGTGAAAATCATCATCTCCTCTCGTATCAGTCAATGAGACAAGCATCGAATTTTCTTCAAGATTAATCGATCCTATGGTCGCAATAAGAGGAATCGAAGTTTTGGTTGTGAATTCCCAGATGACATTTTTACTCCACTTCGTTGTCTGGAATGGTTTCACATTAAATAATCCACAAGGAATCGCCTGAGCTGGTAAATAGGAGAACATCCGATGCAGAAAAAAGACCTCGTCTGGTGCGTAGGATTTTTCTAATCCGCTATCATAAAATTGAACAGTCGCTCGTCCTTCAGAAGACACTGCTTTAATGATCCCTCTCTGCCATTTCTTCGAATGGACACAAGCGACGTTTAATCCCCTTTCCAAAAAAAAATTAGGAATCTGATACTTCATCTGTTTCTTCTCATAAAAAGTATTCAAATCCTCGGAAAGTTTCTTGATTTTCGACAAATACCTCCGCAGCTGTACCCAGAAGAAGGACGGTGAGAATACGTTCAAAACTTCAATCTCCTCAATGCCTTCTTCGCGGCCGAGTTCAGCAACACTGATAGGCCTGATGGATTCTTTAATTTCCATCGCTCCTTCGGGCAATAATAGTTTAGGATCTGATTCTTCTGGCAAAGCTGCTACCTTGTAAATTTCCCTTAACGCATCTATGTTCTTAATCTCGGGCCGCTCCTCATGGCAAAGATCCGGTGGAGGTTTATCAGCACTGTACAACTTATAGTCTCCCGCATCAACGGGTTTAATGCAGTGGAAAATGTTTGGAAGATGAGAGGCAAAGTCCCGGACAGTCGTGAATCCTAATTCTGCATAAAGCAGAGGAATGTTGTACTCGTGGAGGTACGTTTTTGGTAGCTCAGCACACCAAATTCCTTCCGGATATTGTTGAATGAGTCTAGTTAGTCGAATCCTAGTGCTTATCTTGATCCTACGACTCAAATCTTCCTCGACGTCGTCATCTTCAAAAGAATTTTCGTCCTCATAGCCTTTGGTTTCAGATTCTTTTTCAGCGGTTGCATTTCGTTCGTCATCTCTGTGTGAATTTTCATTATATTTCGAAGAATTATATCTTAAAGAATCCTCATTTCTTGGAGAACTCTGAACTTTGTGGCCTGAACTTTCCTTGTTTGGAGAAGAATCTCGTCTTTGCTGATCTCTGTAATCATTCGGTAAACTCTGGCCATTACTTCTAGGACGAGAAACACTTTTTTCAATTGTTGGTGCATTCCTATCTTCTGCGAAAGCTGTAAATCCAGCAGGACGAAACATAACTTCATCTCTCAAATCAGCTTTACTATCATCTTCAGAAGTATTTCTAGCTGGTGCCTGACGTTTCTTTTCTTCATTTAATATCTGCACTGACTCATCATAGGATCTACGCTCTGGCCTATTTTCTGATCGAAAATTCAAACTCCGTGATCGATTATTCCTGAATAATGGACTTGATGGTCTTAATCGTGAAGAATCTTCCTCATTTCTGGGAGGCAAATCTTGATCATTTTTGCACGAGTTGCTAGATTGTTTAGCAGAAGCTTCAGAATTTTGAGGTTGCGGAGAAGATCTCTGACTTGGGTAATCATGAGTGTGCCCTCGACTCGAATTTTTTTGGTCCCTGTCATTCTGTTGATCTCTGTAGCGATTCTGTAAACCCTGGCCAGTATTTGTGGCAAAAGAAACTCTTTTCTCAGCTATTGGTGCATTATTATCATTTCCGAAAGCTGCAGATCCAGCAGGACGAAACGTAACTTCATCCCTCGCACCAACTTTACGACCCCCTTCAGAGGTTTTCTTAACCGGTGCCACTTGATGCTGCTTTTCTTCATTCAATTTTTGCACTGGCTCAACACAGGATCTACGTTCTGGCCTATTGTTTGATCGATGATTTAAACTCCGCGAACGATTATTTCTCGATACTGGACTTGATTGTCTTAATCGTGAAGAATTGTTACCAGAATTCTTCTGAGATGAGGGTGCGATTCGATTCGTGGGATATAAATGATCACCCCAGATAAGAACTTCGTGAGATACTTCTCGTAGTTGATATTCTAGTTCCTCCCGAGTTATTTGAACCGGATGAGAAAATCGATTCACGTAGTCAATAGCTGCTTTGATGCTTATACCATTCAGATCTTTTTTAACTTGATTGACGAGGTTCATGAGAAGTCTGGAATCAATAGAGACCCGGGTTCTACCACCCTGGAATCCACGGTAAGGTCTCCGCGATTTTCGCACTCGATCTCTGGCACGGGGCTTCCTCTGGCTCTGGACAAGCGAACTCACGTGACGAGTTTTTTGTGATTCGACCGGGTGGATGATGGTTTTTCCGTTTTTCGTCTCAATCCATACGGTGTCTTCCAGCTGCCGCAAAAAGGTCAGTACGGATGGACAATTGAACTCTCTGAAAGGAATTTTTTCGCCTTCGATGTCTTCATAGTCTCCTTCCAGCATCGGGATAGTTACCTCTTCCTGTCGTGCTATTAGACATGATCTGATTGTCGTTGCCACGTCCTTACGTCTTTGGTTACTTGCCACCTGCATTTTTCTTTAGTTTTTAGCTTTTTCGCGAAAGAAGAAAAAGCGATGCAGTGTATATTCCTTCTGCTTCTGAAAACATACCATTAATTCAAAGTTTAGACTTTCATTTTCGTCAATAGGACAAAAAAAATATGCCCGCCGTGCGGGCATTCTCATCGCCTACGGCGCGCGAGTACGCTCTCGCGTTCGTTTTCGTACCTTTAATGCACACAATTAAACTAAATTCTTTCAAATATCATAAATATTATAACTTAAATCGAAAACTGTGATTCAAACTTCCGAGGAATTACAGCCATAAATTAGTTACAATTTATGTCTAAATTTTAATAATAAATTGTTCGCGCTCCATAATTTGTGTCCAATTGAAAAACTTCGTCACGATAATTTGTAAATGTTGTTCAAATCTACTAAAAACAACGCTTTAAAGTTACTGACCTCTTAAAAAGAATAATTGCATATTTTGAAAATGGTTGAGGTTTCTTAACCTATTTAAAATTTTTTTTCCTTTTTTTCAAATTTTCAAAAAGCTCTTAACTTTTTGAATTTTTTTCTAATCGAAAAATGTAACTTAGATAGTTTCTAAATGTATTTGAAATCTAGTGAAAAATTTAAATGAAATTTCCTAATCTACCAGAAAATCATTTTTTTCTATTTTTCTGAACATTTTCAAATTTTCAAAAGTATATAACTTTTATTATTTTCATAGAAATTGAACATTTTATTCAGATTATTTGCAATCCTTCTACCCATATATAAAAAACTTTGACAATGCTTTATTTAAATTTGAAAAAAAATCAAATGTTGAAAATGCTCTAAATTTTTTTTATTTTGGTTGGAAATATCTGCTTAACGAACTGTAAGAACTTTAAGAAGTGTATCAAAGGCTGACTCGATTGCACAAATCCTTCAAAAGTGAGCGTGGCTACAACATTCAGGTAATCATACATACATAAAAACATAAAGACATACAGACAGACATCGACAAAATTGTTTGATTTTCGGTCTCTGTGAGTGCTGAAACGTAAAGATCCGTTAAAAACCAAAGATCCGTTAAAAACCAGAGATCGAAAATTTGGACTATTACATTACACTCTCATAAATGAGAATGTAAAAATCTACCTACAGAGTGTCTTACTAAAATCCTGGAAATAATTCCTGGACAATTCCAGGTTTCTTGTCAGGTATCTCAATATGGATACATTTTCTTAAATTTATAATTTTAATTACAAAATATCGTTCAATTAATTATGTAATAAATTTGAATGATAACTCAACCAAATTTTTATTTCATCGTCTTATACGTAAAAATCAGTGAATATTTAAGTAAAAAATTTGGGTAATACATTAAATTCAATATAAGCCGCGTCAAAGTCCTAACTTTTTATATCAAAATTATTGTATTTTGAACAAGATCGACGAAGTTTCAGTCAAAAAGATTAATTTTCTACCAAAAAAGACAAATTTCCATGAAAAACATAATTTATCAACCAAATAGTTCAATTTTCATGTAAAAAAGATCAATTTTCAACCAAAATAGTTCAATTTTGTACGAGAAAAGATAAGGTTTTAACCAACAATAGAATACTTTTTTCAATTAAAAACATAAATTTTCCAGACACAAAAAAAACCAAGAAATTTTCACAAAAAAAATAAGAATATTTAACTGGAATAGATTAATTTTCAAACAAGAAGAATAATTTTCTACCAAAATGAAGATTTTTTACAAAATACTTGAATTTTCAATGAAATAAACGAATTCTCTATAAAAAAAAGACAAATTTTCAACGAAACAGTTAAACTTTGAACTAAAAACGATCAATTTTTAATAAAACATGGAATACTTAAATTTTCAGTTCAAAAAAGATTAATTTTCAACCAAACTGATAATTTCTCAAAGAAAAAGGTAAATTATCAACTAAAATGACGAATATTTAACTTGAAAACTTGAATTTTTAATCAAAAGATCAATTTTTGAAAATAATTGTCAACAAAATACATGAATTTTCAACTAAAAATGGGAGGCAAATTTAGAATAAAAAAAATGATTTCTAACCAAAGGAGATGAATTTTAAAACTAAAAAGACGAATTACAAAAAAAATTTAGTTACATTTTCAAACAAAGTGGTGACTTTTTAATCCAAAATATGAATTTTTAACTAAAATAATGTATCATTGGCTAGAATAATGGAATTTTTGACCAAAGAGATTAATTTCTACGAAAAAACGAAATTTTTAACTGAAAAAGATAACTTTTCAACCAAAAAGATGAATTTTGAAACAATAAGATTAATTTTTTACCAAAAAGAACGATTTTTCAACAAAATACATGAATTTTTAAACAGATACTAGAATTTTAAACTAAAAACTATAATTTATAACCAAAAATAAAATTGTGTTAAAATTTCAGTTAAAAAATTAATTTCAAAGAAAAAATACGATTTTTCAACTTTTAAACTTTTAAAAGAATTCCCTGATATTTCCAGGTTTTTTCAGACATAACAGAATTCCCTGACAATTCCAGGTTTTCCAGGTATGCCAGGTAGGGTAGACACCCTGACCTGAATACGTTTTAAAAATAAAATTTAATTTTCTGTGCGTCCTCTTGAATAAGTGCGAATTAAACTGGATTAAGGATGAATGCCATATATGCAAATATAGGCTTTAAAAAAAGCAAATTGTGTCTTCTATTCGAAGAAGGTCTTTCTAGAAGTCATAACAATGGGGTACAAACATAATAACATACAACAGAAAGTCAAATTGCTTCCGACTTCCTGTCAGTTACCAAACTTATCTGAAAAAGACTTTTTAACAAAATCGTTCAATTTTCAACACAATAGCCCAAAAGACGATTTTAAAACAAAACCGTTGAATTTTTGACCGAAAAAAATGACTTTTTAACAAAATATTTAAATTGTCAACAAAGTAATTAAATTTTCACCAATATAGTTAAATCGTTTTAGCAAAAAAGATTAAATTGTCTACAAAATAGTTTAACTTTTAACAAAAATGTTGGATTTTCAACCTACGACAATGAATCTTCAACACAATGATCGAATTTTCAAGCAATAAAATTAAACTTCAAACAAAAACAATTGTAATTTCAAAAAATAGGTCAATTTCCAAGCTCAAAAGCAGAATCTTTTCGAAGAAAGTTGCATTTTCAACCAAGAAAGAAGAATTTTTAGCCGAAAAAGACGATTTTTCCACCAAAAGATTCGGTTTCAATACAGAAGGATGAATTTTCTATCCAAAAAGATGAATATTCAACAAAACGGTTGCACTTTCAATCAAATAATTATATTTTTAAGACAAAAAGACAGATTTTTCAAAAAACAATTGAACTTTCAACAAAAAGTGCAATTCTCAACAAAAAACTCAGTAGTAAGAATTGAATTCAAGAATGAATCAATAAAGTAAAATTTCAAAACTATATCATTTTATTTAATTTTAAGTTAGAAAAATTACATTTTTTTAACTATATACTTTTTAAATTTTAAGCTGAATAAAATAAATTTTAAGTCATTAAAAATTGATAGTTATTCAATTGTTATTTATACATCCAATTTGGTGTTTTAAAAATCTTTTTAAATACATGCTCTTCAATTTTTTTTTCAAAATAAAAATCAATTCTAAATTTTCACAGGAATCTTAAAGAAAATGGTATTATCTTGAAACCTTTTACAATTTTTAAAAAGCTTCAAAATTTTATTTTGAAATCTTCTAAATCTAAATTTTTTGAAATCTTTACAAATTTTAAAGAATGTGTTAAGTTTTTTTAAAACTTCTTAATATCTTTTAATGTTATGCGAATTTTTCCTAAAATTTTTATAAAATCCAGTAAAATATAAAATTTTCTATACTTTTTTTATGAACTTAAAATAAAAAAAATATCAATTAGAAAGTTTAAGTTCGAGAATTTATTGATATTTATTGATCATATATTTTACTAATTTCTAGAAAATTTGGATAATAATCACGGATAAATTCCTGTAAGTAGAATAATACTACTTACAGGACTTTTGTTCTGTCCTCCGACCGTTCCTATTTAAGAAGGTTTTTTTACTTAAAATCAGAACTAACTTGAAACTGATTACTTTTTTTACACTTTTTGTTTCGTTTTTATTTTATTTAGTCAGGATCGGAAATCAGAAACAGAAAAGGGCGAAAAACAGATACCACAACAAAGGAAACTGACTATTTCTTTTCAAATTTTATGTTTAATTAACGTTAGGCCGAGAATCGTAAAAATATAAGGACTAAGTAGAACCGATAACGAATTTAATACTTACGGACACTAGTTATCACTCCAAAAGTAACGTAACTGTTCCCTGAAGACGGATTTTATGTTTATAAATTCTTTTAAATGCAATTAATGGAGATAACAAGAAGAGTTGAATTTTCAACCCAGAAAGATTTCACGATCATAAAAGAAAAAAACTGGCACTAAAAATTTTGAGTTTTTAAGCCATATTGACTCTCCCTAGGGACCGCGAGACCTTGTAGCTGATGGGGGAGCTTACGGGTCTCACCGGACTATAGTCTGAAATAGGTGAACCAGAGGGGCTGCATCGCGAGGTGTAGCTACTTTGAGGATCTGACGGACTCTGGCCGGTGGGATCTAAAGGAGTGGTCCTTCCACGGGGTACTGGAAAGACCCCCTGGAATATGGAGAGCGCGAGTTCTCATGCTCCCAAAACGAAGATTTGATCGCCGTGTCGAGGGCTGCATGGCACCAGGGTTAACAAATCCTTGAACACCCCGGCCTGCCACCCTCAGTAGAGGCAGACAGATTGGGGTCATAAAGGAGGTATCTTAACGGGGACTTTGGGACACTAGGTCAAATCCCATAGTATTTAGACCTGCTCCCTGCATGTGGAACTTTGCAGAGGGTGTTTTCTTTTTCGCCAGCAAAATGAGGGGTCCGTTACGGGATGCTCCACCATACCACCGCAGAAAGCGGTAGTTTGATAGTCGGTTTTCCTGAATCGGCGATCAGAGCTCTTGCTACCTTCAGGGTGACACAAAAAGTATCCTTAGGGAACCCAGAAGCATCAGGGGATGCCCCAGTTTTGCCTTTCAATGGCTGAAACGGGAATCTCCATGATGCAGAATAATTTACACCACAACAAAGGCGCTTCGGCGGTTCTAGCCAGACGCATTTCAGTGATGTAGACAGGGCTCCCCCTAATCCAAGAACCCTGGTTATACAGGGAAAGTATTAGCGGCTTTTTAGGGTGTGGCTCCATTTATAAGGGACAGCTCGAAAAAACGCCAAAGGCATTCATAGATGTCAAGGGTATGGATGCTGTTTTGGTGCCTGAGCTCTGCTCCAGGGATCTCACTGTTATAAAGTTGTGGCTCAGGGGCGGAAGCGGTGAAAGACTAGAGCTGGTAATTGCCTTGGCTTATTTCCCTGGCGATACGAATGGATCCCCACCTCCTAGAGAGGTGGAGATTCTAATTCAGCACTGCCAAGATACAAGGATTCCTCTGCAGTTAGGTTGCGATGCGAGAACAAATATCAATGATAGAGGAAGAGATTTAATCGAATCTCTAGCGGGGACTGACATGGAGATTCTGAATCGAAGTGATACTCCCATATTCCAGGTTAGAAACAGGAGTGAGGTTCTAGATCGGACTCTATGCTCGGAGCGGCTGAGGAGCAGGGTAGTGGACTGGAGGGTCTCTGATGAGTAGTCTCTTTCGGACCACAAATATATCTTGTTTCAGCTAAAACTAGGAAAACCAGAGATTTAAAAAATCAGAAACCCTGGAAATACACTTTGGGACTCATATAAAGTGGAACTCAGAGGAAAGCTAGTGGAATTTCCCACGAATAATGGCAGCATTAATGAGTTAGAGCGCACCGCGGACTTTCTGCGAAGAGCTTTGACTACATCGTATGAGAACAATAGCCATACAAGCACAATTAAGTCTAGAAAAGGAGTAGAATGGTGAAATACGCACCTGGAAAAACTTCGCAAAAAGACAAGAGCATTGTGCAACAGGGAAAATAGAACCATTCCTCAATCTATGAGAAATCGAAAGATATTCCGGAAACAGTGAGGCTCCACAAGATCCTAGCGAAAAACCCGGAAGCTCGTCTTGGGCTAATAAGGCTCGAACATGGCGAGTTTGCCGAAGACAAAGAAGCAACGCTGAATCACCTGATAGAAGTCCACTTCCCGGGTTTTCAGCGAATCCAAACTGACCCAGAGGAGGAAGACTGGGGCCAAGAGTTAAGGACGGCCGATTGGAATTTCGCCTCAAAGGTTGTAGACAGCAAAAGGGTGGAATGGGCTTTGGAGTTCTTCTGCCCTTTTAAATCACCAGGGGCGGATGGCATCTGCCCAGGGCTTTTACAAAAAGGCCTGGAATTTGTCATTCCTTCACTGACGAAGTTATTCAGGGCAAGCAACGCTTTAAAGCATGTGCCATCGGCATGGAAGGACGGTAGAGTAGACTTTTTTACCAAACCTGGAACGGAGTGCTACACTGCTACAAAAGATTTCAGACCGATCAGCCTAACGTATTTTATTCTAAAGACTTTGGAGAGGCTCGTCGAGAGATATATCAGGGATGAGGTACTTTTGACCTCACCGCTGCACAGAGGGCAGCATGCTTTTCAGACAGGCTGCTCGGTAGAATACGCACTCCATGCTGTTGTAGCGAAATTGGAGCAGCACTTGGAGCAAAAGGGGTATGCTATGGGTACTATCCTGGATATATAGGATGCCATCAGTAATACTCCTCCAGAGATCATCTGCCGAGAGTCTTTGAGGTGTGGTGTGCCAAGCCACACAAGACTGGTACGCTGGATAGGCAGCATTCTACGCCGAGCAAGACTCGAAAACAGATGGGGTGAAGGCCTAGTTCAAGCAGTAGTGCCACGGGGGTGTCCACAGGGGGCTGTCCTGTCACCCCTCATGTGGTGCATGGTAGTGGAAGACCTCCTTCGTAGGCTTAATAAAGAGCGGTATTATATTCAGGGATACGCGGATGACTTTGTAATCCTAGTTAGGGCGGCTCATCTGGAAACTTTGATGGGCCTTACAAGGTCGGCGCTGCGCACCGTGGAGTTCAGGGCTCTCGGTAAATCCGAGAAAGACCAGTATGGTCATCTTCACGAGGAATTATAAGATGTCGAAAGTTGACGCTCCTGTTTTTTGTGGTGGCACGCTGACGTTTTCAGACTCAGTTAAATATCTGGCAGTAGTCTTAGATAGCCAACTGAACTGGGCAAAGCACCTGGAGACCCAATGCAGGAAAAACGCTGCTGGAAGACAGATTACGATCTATTCGGACAGCCAAGCGATACTAACTGCAGTAGAAAAACCAAATATAACATCAGAACTGGTTTGGGAATGCAAAAAGGCATCGAACCAACTTGCAGAAAAAAACAACCAATTGGCTTTCATATGAGACCCTGGTTACACAGGGATCAAGGGCAACGAGAAAGCGGACCAGCTGACAAGATGCGGTGCAAAAAGTGAATACGTAGGACCAGAGCCAGTACTAGCGTCTTGCTGCATCGGCCTTGCCATCAAAAGCTAGACCGGATGTGCAGCGATTCTTAGGAACGAAATTTAAGGTATTTTCCAGGTTAAGACGTCAAGTTTTTCCAGGTCTCCTTTTTTTTACAGCAAATCATGAAATTGCCGTTTGTTATAGATGCAGAAATACCATTTTTAAAGAAAGCAGAACCATCAATAAACCAATTCTTAATTTTTTGCGAACATAAGTCGTTTTCGAAATCCTTAAAATCTTTGTGTAATATTTGAAATCTTTGTGCATTGGTTGAAACCTCTTTAAGAATTTAAAATCTTTGTGAAATCTTAAAATTTCTGTGAAATCTTTTTGGAGTCTTTTTAAATTTTTGTAAAATATTTAAAATCCTTGAAATTTTTAAGACCCTTGAAATCTTTTGCAATTTTTAGGAATTTTTTGAAATATTTTTGGAAGCTCATTGGAAGTCATTGAAATCTTTTGATATCTTCTCACATTTGTTGAAATGAAATTGTTTAACATAATTTAAATATTTGAAATCGTTTACAATATTTAAAATCTGGTGTACTGTATCCTTTTTGAAATCTTTGGAATCCTTGTATTCTTTTGAAATCTTTATCAAAATCTTATGTAATCTTTGAAATACTTTTAACTTTTTTTCTGAAATCTTTTGTATTCATTTAAAATCATTAAAATATTTGTAATCTGTGTAAATTCTTTAAAAATCTTTTAAAACTTTTAAAACCTTAGGAAATGTCCAAAATCTTTGTGAAACCTTCGGGAAATTTTTGTGAATTCTCTGAAATCTTTTCCAAATATTTTGAAATATTTTGGAAATTTTTTTTAAAACTTTGTTTGTGAAATCTTTTTATTCGTTGAAACCATTGTCTTTTTGAAATCTTTAAAATCCGTGAAATTAGAATCCGTTAAAAATTTTTAGTAATGTTTTGTAATCAGCGGAGATGAAATAAAAACTTATACAATTATTCATAATATTAGTCTATTCATTGCAATCTATAAAACAATTGGTAAATTCTGTAACGAGTAAAAGTTTAATTATATCTTAATAAATAAAAACTTTCCAGTAGCAAGAATTTAGGTTTTATCGGTTGAAGTTTGTTCTCTTTAGTGGAAAATTTATCTTTGATTTTTGTTTTATTTTTGGGTACAAACTGATCTTTTTATTTGAGAAATTGCATGATTTGTTGAAAGTTCGTCCTTTTTGGTTACAGTCAACGGCTTTAATTAAAAATATTTTTTGATTGAAATATCAACCATTGCACTTTACGTTGTTTGTTGAAGATTCATCTCTTTAGTTCAAAATAACCAATTTAATGAAAATCATTTTTTTTTCGTTAAAACTTAAATAATTGAAAATTTAACTTATCCGTTTTTTTTGGAAAAATCGCCTTTTTTAGTTTAAAAATGAACCTTCTGGATGAAAATTTATATATTTTATTGAAAACTCATCTCTTTTGGTTGAAAATTAATATTTTTGGTTAAAAAGTAATTTATAGGTTGAAAGTTGAACTCTTTTTTCAATTGGTTTTTTTTTCTTGAAAATTGATCTCTCTGGTTAAAATTTTATTATTTTTAACAAACAAATTTAACAAATTTATTTTATTTTTTAGTTGTAAATTAATTTCTTTCGATGAATATTCATCTTTTTTGGTTCAAAGTTTAACTATTTTGTTAAAAAGTAATATTTTTTGTTGAAGATAAATTACTTTAGTTGAAAATTCATCTCTGTGACTGAAGATTCAACTATTCTATTAAAATATTCGCTTTCTTTTCATTTGAAAATTTAACAATGTTGTTAAAAATTCGTTTTTATTGTATTTAAAATAAACTGGGTTTTTATTTAATATTAAAATATTTTTGTTGGGAATATAAACTAATCAACTTTTGGTTGAAAATTCATCTTTTCTGGTTCAAAATAATACTGCTTTGTTAAAAAGTAATATTTTTGGTTCAAAATTCATGACTTTAGTCAAAAATTTATTTCTATGACTACAAATTTAATTATTTTAATAAAAAATTTGCTTTTGTTTGGTGAAAAATTAATTTTTTTAACGAGAAAATTTAACTATTCTATTTTGGATTAAAAATGCTTTCTTTTTTAGGTAAAAAAGTTGTTGAACATTCCAATTTTCATCGGAAAATTTGACTTGCTTTTTTGACCAAAAATTAATTTTTTAGTTGAAAATCTAACAATTTTGTTGAAAATTAATTTTCTTTCAGTAAAAAATTAACCTTTTTAAGTTAGAACCTTTAATACTTAGTTGGAAATTTAGGTATTTGATTGAAGATTTGAATTTCTAATAGAAACTGAATTTTCTTGTTGAAAACTCATCATTTTTGTTGAAAATTGATCTATTTCATTTTTGGCACAAAATTTATCTTTATTCTTTGAAACTTCCATTATTTGTTAAAAAATAGAGATTTTTATTTAAACACGTATTTTGAAATTGTTCAGTAGAGAGCGTTAGGCTTGTAAGATTCAGAATTACGCAAGAAAATGACCAGTGAATAAAATGTTAAATATTTTCTTTTCAAACTGAATGTCTTACTCTTTTAATTTATTTTACAAGCGAACTCTAAACTTTTACTAATAATTTGTGTAAAAAAAAGGTATTTTCATTTATTAAATTAAAATTTTCGCAGAAATCGGACCCGAACAGATCGCGCACTCTGGTGAGTGATAAACTCCCCCAAATTTTGCTTTTTCAAGTAATTTTGCACCGCCCTTTCTTGTGTGAATTTTACAACTTTTCTGTAAATTCTCCACAAAAATCAATGTTATTTTTATCTTTGTTTTTATTTCCTATGATTGATGTGGGAAAAATACACTAAACTTTTTTACAACACGGCTTTACACAAAGATCTTTGACCTTAAAAAAGATTTCTATACGCATATAGCTTATTCCATAACTCGTAGGATTCTTAGCATGTTTGATCCAAAAAAGTTTGGGATTGAAATTGGTTTTATAAAAAAACTTGCAAATTCATATTTCACTGTCAAAATTCTTTCGGAAAGTATCAGATTAGAAAAAAAAATATTTAGATTTTTCTGAATCGACACAAAATGAATCTGAAATCAGTGTAAAAATATTTGGAAAGGTTACACAAAGGTTTATTAGATTTTATAATTAGACAAAAATATCAAGTAAACTCTGAAATAATGCAAGCCAATGGATTGAAAACAAAAATAAAATTAAAGAATATAATTTACAAGTAACATATATTCATATTTTTAGTCCAAAATGCTTTTTTGTCAGGGTGGGACGCTCGGCTTGGTTTTTTCCAAATGCAGAATTCAAAGCATACTAAACTAACCTCAAAATGCTTCCTCAAATCCCAGATTCTCAGTACAAATCAGTATGAATCCTCATGCGCGTAATCCTCATGGTAATTCTTTTTTGCTCTTTTTAAAAGGCATTAATAAAAGTATAAGAAATTGGGAAAAATAAACAGTAAACTAAATAAACTACACTAGGCGACCTACACTATCGCATCCCGCATTCTTTCACGTGAATCCATGCTTTGCGAATACATATATATATATATGCTTAGCGACCTTAGCTAATCGGATTAGTGTTGTGTGATTGTTGAAATATTTCGAAACCGTCGTAACTTTTGGAAATTTCACGGTCATTTACTTTTTTTAATCTTACCTACAGACGGGACTCAAAAAATAAGTTAATAAAATTAAAAAATTAACCAAAATTTAATAAAATTAAAATTAAAATTTATGCTTATAACTTTAAAGTACTGTAAATTATAAAATATAATTAATAGTCATAAATTAAAGTAAATACTGAAATAACTAAGTCGGCTTTCATATAATTTCAATTTTTTTTTAAATGATAAAATTATAAAACCAAAAATAAAACTTTTAATTGTATATTTAGCTTCAATGGGTCTTTCAGTGATCTGCAGCTATTATTTACATATAAGATTGTATCCCAGCATAAATCAGACGCAAAAAAAAATTAAGGTAATTAAGAAATATAAAAATTAATTGGTAAGTCTAAAAAACGATATATCATGTTGAAAATTTACGAAATTAAATGAACAGACATAATGGAAGTTTCTATGGTCCTAATTTTTTGGAATTAGAAAAACGAATTTTTTAATTCTTAAAATAAGTACTAGTACTTACTACTTTAATTTTGAATGTTTATAGTTTAAACTAACTAAAATAAAAATTTAAATATATTTTTAAAATAGGTCTATCTTGAATGTTTTTTTTAGTTCAATTTTGATGATTTCAGGCTATACAGTACAGTATTTTTAAGGTTCACAGTTGAAAGCTCTTCAATTTTAAATATTTACGAATAAAAGTTCTTAAATTTTGATTATTTTCAAGATTAAAAGACAAGTTTTCAATTTTAAATCTTCCATCTTAAAAAAAATTGAATGTAAAGCATGAAATGTACAGAATTTTTAATTTTGTAATTTAAAACTTGCATAATATTTCATTGGAAATGTTAAAAATTAAAAACTTAAATTTTAAAGATATAAAAATTAAAGTTTTTAAACTTTGATGATTTTGATAATCAAAAGACAAGTTTTCAAGTTTAAATTGAAGAATTTTTTAATTTAATGCATCAAATTCACAGAATTTTTAACTGTAAAATTCAAAGCTTGCATAACGTTTAATTGGAAATTTTCAAAATTAAGAACTCTCCAATTTTAATAAAGCAAAAATTAAAAATAAAAATCCTAAAATTTTGATGGTTCTGAAAATTGAAAGTCAAACTTCCAATTCTAAATTTTCCAAATTAAAGAATTTTTCAATGCAACACTTTAAATTTACAGAATTTATAATTTTAAAATTAAAAACTTGCAAAATATTGAATTGAAAATGTTCAAAATTTAAAAAACTTTCATTTTAAAGATGCAAGGTTTAATTTCTAAGTTTTATAAATTGAAGAAATTTGGAATGTAAAACTTTAATTGTACATGATTTTTAAAAACTCTTTAATTTCAAAGTTGAAAAAATAAAAATCCTTAAATTTTGATGATTTTGAAGGTCAAAAGACAAGTACCAAATTCTAAATCTTCTAAATTAAAGAATTTTTGAATATAAAACACAACAAATTTAAGGAATTTTCAATTCCAAAATTGAAAACTTGCATAACTTTTAATTTTTAATTTTAAAACTGAAAACTCTTCAATTTTAAAGATGCAAAAATAAAAAACCCTAAATTTGGATGATTTTGAAGATCAAAAGACAAGTATTAAATTCTAAATCTTGCAAATTCAAGAATTTTTAATATAAAACACACAAAAATTCAGGAATTTTCAATTCCAAAATTGAAAACTTGCACAATTTTTAATTGTAAATGTAAAAAACTGAAAACTCTTTAATTTCAAAGTTGAAAAAATAAAAATCCTTAAATTTTAATGATTTTGAAGATCAAAAGACAAGTATTAAATTCTAAATCTTCTAAATTGAAGAATTTTTGAATATAAAACACAAAAAATTTAAGGAATTTTCAATTCCAAAATTGAAAACTTGCATAATTTTTAATTTTAAAACTGAAAACTCTTCAATTTTAAAGATGCAAAAATAAAAAACCCTAAATTTGGATGATTTTGAAGATCAAAAGACAAGTATTAAATTCTAAATCTTCCAAACTGAAGAATTTTTGAATATAAAACACACAAAAATTAAGGAATTTTCAATTCCTAAATTGAAAACTTGCATAATTTTTAATTGTAAATGTTAAAAACTGAAAACTCTTTAATTTCAAAGTTGAAAAAATAAAAATCCTTAAATTTTGATGATTTTGAAGATCAAAAGACAAGTATTAAATTCTAAATTTTCCAAATTGAAGAATTTTTAATATAAAACACACCAAAATTAAGAAATTTTCAATTCCAAAATTGAAAACTTGCATAATTTTTAATTGTAAATGTTAAAAACTGAAAACTCTTTAATTTCACAGTTGAAGAAATAAAAATCCTTAAATTTTGATGATTTTGAAGATCATAGCACAAGTTTTTAAATTCTAAATCTTTCAAATTAAATTATATAAAGCATAACAATAACAGAAATTTTAATTGAAAACTTTTAAACCTGCATAATTTTAATTGTAAATTTTTCAAAATTAAAAAGTCTTCAATTTTAAAGATGAAAAAATAAAAATCCTTAAGGTTGGATGATTTTGAAGATCAAAAGACAAGTTTTTAATTCTAAATCTTCCAAATTGAGGAATTTTGAAATATAACGCATAAAATTTACAGAATTTAAAATTTGCATAATTTTTAATTGTATTTTTTTAAAGACTTCAATTTTCAAGATTTACAATATACAGAGCCTTACAACTCTGAAAAGTTACAATCGAAAATTCTTTTATTAAAAAAAAAAAGAATTGAAATTATTCAATTTTCATGACATATATAACAATATTTAATGTGTATAATAGAAAATGATGCAATTTTAAATGCTTTGTTTGGAATATAGTTCAATTTTAAAAACAAAAAATTATTCCAGTTTGTGAAGATTTAAAATTGAAATTTATTTAATTTGATAGATTAATTTAATTTAAAACAGTAAAAATAAAAGCGATGATTTATATTTTGGAAACTCTTATCGTTTGTTACATATGTGCATTAAAATTATTATTGCATTAAAAAATATATTAGGTGCTTCAATGCGGACAAACTAAATGAGTGACAAACTGACAATTGCACAACTTGTTATACTCCTGTACATTTGTAGGTTACGTTTGTGTTTGTATTTTTGTTATCTATTTACCTTATTTATAGATATTTGTTTTTCTTAAACATAAATATTGATAAGTATATATTTTCAATCATCAATACATATTCCATTTCTTAAAAAACTTTGCTAAAACATTTAAATTTGAAAATATTTTTTAAATTTCGCGCTAAATGCTTGTGAGAGCATAGCGCCCCCTTCAAAGTACAATTTCTGAATTCCGAGTACAATCCGCGAGTACAATCTGGTACAAACTGAATTTTCATTGTGGCAACGCGAGCGGTGCCTATCGTGCCGATTCCAGAGCAGTTCGCGGTCGGGAGCTCGAGCGCGTGTTAAATAGTGATTCAACTTTATTCAACAATGGATTATGAACTATGAGCAACAACAAAAAGTGCACAAGGGACGGGTAGATACTAGTGAGTGAAGTGAGTGAGTGGAACCGTGGTGGACAAGATGGCGGAGTCGAGCTATTATCAGGTGAGTCGCAGGTCCTTCCTGGGTCTTCCTGATCTCAAATGGTGCCTGGGTCCATTCTTCAGATAACTTGGATAATAAAATTCAATTTCCCGAGTTGTCCCCTCGATTCAGTTCTCGGCCCACAATCCTCGTGGAAACCCGTCCGTCTGCTCTCGTTGACAGGCGAATTCCCGGTGAGGACAACAAGTGGCTTTTTAGTCACTCGATGATGACGAATAAAGGGAGTAATTATCCACGGGACAACTATTTAATCTTTTATTCATCGATTTTCAATCAATTAATCCGGATGTATGGACTTTTACAGTTTGAGGTTATATTCATTGAAATGTGAGAGAAAGGTTGATCGGGAAAGTGTAGTTTTGAAGAGATTTTGAGATTGGGGCTGAAAAGGGAACAACAGGTGCAGTTGATCGTGCTCGATTACTCGGTCGAAAGAAATCTTGGATGTTGCCTCTTTTGCAAAGTTTATTGAACTCCGGCGACGTGAGCTTGTTTTTCTCGTTTTTGACACATTCGGAGGGACTTTTTTTCATTTTTCTTGGGGTGAAGTCTCTTTTGCCTTAAATGACATTACGAGTCTACCGGCCTTTGCATTTCACAATTTACCGATGCTTGTCTGGTGGAGTGCGTGACCCAAAAATAAAGCCACTAACGTTAGCGAGTTACTATGCTAATATTATGTTCCATTTTCCCAAATAATCTCCCCCAAAATTTACGGGGAGAATCAGTGCTATTCCGCAATGTAAATATTGCTCCGAAATGTCAAAAGTGTGCGTGGAATACAAAATTATTTTGATGAAAGAGTGGGATTTTAAAACTTGATTTCGAAATTTAACTATTAGAAATTCTGACACGTGTTTTACATTTTTGTTTACTTTTTATCACTGTGAAATAGTATATGGAAATTACTCCTGTTCCCTCTTTTCCTCCCTTTTTGAAAAATTATGTGCTTGCAGTTCTGAACGTTCAAATTAGCGAAATTTTTACTGATGGTTTTGTAAACTAGAAACAGTACTGAAATATTGATTCAATTTATGTTGGAAATAGCAGATTACAAAATAAACTTTGAAAGCATTGTTTTAAATGTAAGTGTAAATATATTTTTTGATCAAATCAAACTGGGATAAAATGTTTCGTCCATTTGACCTTTCTGAATTTCTCAGGTACATTGGAAAATTTGCATGAAACTGCCAAGCTATGCTTTTTCTTAAAAACATTCTGGAACCTCTGCATTAATTGATTACAAATTGTCCTGATAAGTGATTAAGGGCCATCCAAAATGATAAATATTCCACAAAGCAGGTGATTTTTCTACCAAATTTTGTATTTCTCAAGATGAATTTTAATCAAACTATTTGAGTCTTCATCTAAAACAGATTAATTTCCAACTAAAAAAAATAAATTTTTAACAAAAAATGGAATAGTTAAATTTTCTTTTGAAACCATTAATATCTAAACAAAAAAAGGAGAATTTTCAACAAAATATGAAAGTTGTCAAACAAAGCGATGAATTTGGAACTAAAATTATGAATCTTCAACCAAAATCAACAGTTTCAACCTGGAAATATTAATTTTCCAGAAAAAATGTAATAATTGATAATTAAACCGCAAAATATGTTCAAAATAGTTGAATATAACCAAAAAAATATGAATTTTCAACAAAAACGTGAATTAACTGATTTTCTACCCAAAAAAATGTGAGTTAAAAATCAAATACATATATTTTTACTAAATAGTTAAATTTTCATCTGTTAATCTATTATTAAATTTTCGTCTTTTACCAGAAAAGATCAATTTTTAGCAATATACACCACAATAGTTTAACAAAATAGTTGAATTTTCTGCCAGAAAGACGAATTTTCAACAAAATACAAGTTTTAATCAAGTAGTAGAATTAAAAAAAAATACGAAGTTTAAACAAATAACATTTAACTAAACATTTTGAACAACAGATGTGATGATATCCAAATTTTATTTGATTAATTTTTAGTCTATATTTTTTTCGTGTCTAAAAATTTTGAAGTAAATAGTTGAATTTTTGACCAAAAATGATGTAGTGTAATTTTGATTGAGAAGACTCATTTTTCAAGAAAAGAAAAAAAGAATTTTTATAAAACTGTTAAATATTATACCAAATAGCAAAAATTATTTTATAACTAATCAATTAGATTTTCAACAAAATAGTTTAATTTATAGTTTTTAAAAAATTAACAAAAAAAAACGATGTTTCAACAAGAATATAAATCTTCAACCTAAAAAAATTAACTTCCAACCAGGGAGTTTAATTTTTAAGGTTGAATTTTTATCAAAGAAATTGAATGAACCCTTTACAAAATAGTTTAATTTTTAACCCAAAAATGTTAATTTTCAACAAAAAAATTAATTTTTAAAAAGACAGTTCCATTTCTAGCAAATAAAAGGTGAAATTGCTGCAAAAAGAGATACATTTTTTACCAAGAATTATAACTATAATTTATGGACTAAAGAAAAACATTTAAAATAAACGTCGAAGTCCATTTTTAATACTTAAAAAGTTTTGTGACACTATTAAAAAAAATTGTTAAAACTATTTACTCTATTTTGGTCTCTAAAGTGAGCCAGAGGCTTGAACTTTCCACTTTTCTCGTTTTTCACTTAACTGCAAACTGAACTAATAGAACCCAATAAGAAAATGCAACTTTTTTGGTTAAAAAGCTAACTTTTTTCATTTGAAAACTGATATTATTGTTTCAGAAATAATGACTTGGTTACAAATTCTACTATTTGCTTAAAAAGATAATTATTTTGTTGAAAATTGATCTATTCAAAAAAACAATTATTTTAAAATTAAAATTTATATTTCCACAACTACTTCACTTTTCAGCTCATTAGCGACAAATAAATAACAAATTAAAAAAGATGGAGAAAAAGTAAACTAAAACCAACCAATCACTTTTTCCTTATTACTTCGCCGTCTTTTTTCTACCTCTAAGGGAACCGACATATTTCGAGGCCAATTTAGACCTCATCATGGATTATTTACAGGAAAACTAACAAGTTTTTATAAATAGATTCTTATGTATGTCTCTTAAAAAACAACATTATGCCTAAAACTATCGACGCACCCGAATTTTTCGGTTTCTAAGAGGTAACACAAAAAAATGGTTTAGACAAAAGTTGTTCAGGACAGGGGGGGACATTTGTCTGTGCAATTAGTTTTGACCTTGAACTTGATTTTCAAGGGCATTATAAGGTCAAAGTTTTTTTGTATAATGGGAACCCCTATTTTTGACAGCGGATTAGAAAAGAGAAAACAGATAAACATGTTATAATTATTTTTTATAATGAGAATGAAAAGCCAACTTTAACCAAAAAAGAATTTGTTTGCGGATCGCAATATTTAGTTTTTTAATTGCATAACCGTTATGTCTTCATGGCTATTTATATTATTTATGGACAAGTGTTTAAGAATAGCTCTTTTCGGCGAAGAAGGTG
The DNA here is from genome assembly GCA_010014905.2 of Druon quercuslanigerum. NCBI lineage: Eukaryota > Metazoa > Arthropoda > Insecta > Hymenoptera > Cynipidae > Druon > Druon quercuslanigerum. The sequence goes on from JAAAKG020139203.1 coordinate 63,555, forward strand.
TGG
>JAAAKG020139204.1:0-34781 GCA_010014905.2 Druon quercuslanigerum
ATGTTGACTCGTCCTTACCTCTTCGACAAGGTATAAAAGAATTGATAAAGTGAAATTATGGATGGCCCCTTAACGTTGAAAAAATAGAAAAAAATGTTTTGAAAATCATCTCTTTGGTTTCAAATTTAACAATTTTGTTTGAAAATTCCTACTTTCTTATTAAATTCAACTGTTTTTCATTTAAATTAAAATCTTCTTAGGTTACAATATACTCAATTACACTTTTCACTGAGAAAGCATATTTTTTGTTTAACTGAAAATTTAACTATTACATTTCTAATCAAAAATTAATTTTTTTAGTTAAAAATTTATCTTTTTTTGTTAAAATTCATTTCTTTGGTTCAAGACTGGATTATTTTCTTAAAATTTCGTAGTTTTTTCTTGCATTAGACAATTTTTAATTAAAATTAAAATCTTTTTTGTTAAACTATCATCAATTACACTTTTCGTTGAGAATTATTTTTTTGTGTAACTAAAAATATAACAATACCATTTGTTGTTGAAAATTTCTATTTTAAATTGAACATTAATCTTTTTTACGTGAAAATTCTATTTTTCGGTTGAAAAATCATGTATTTTTTTTGAGACTTCGATTATTTTGCTGAAATTTAGGTTTTTGTTGAACTCAACTGCTTTTTTTATTTATAATTAAAAATAAACTATTTTTTGAAAAAATGAACTACTTTATAGGTAGATAAATTCTTGTTAAGAATTTTCATTAGTTGTTTAATTTATTTTCTTTTATTAATTAAATTAAATTTTTAATCTATTAGGATGGAAAATTTATGTCTTTTATGAGAATTCGTCTTTCTTGGTTCTATTTATCTGGTAGAAAATTATTCTTTTTTCTTTTAAATGAAAAATTAATTTTTTAAACTGATAATGTAACAATTCTATTTTTTAGTAAAAACTTATATTTTTCAGTTGAAAATCCAACTTTTGGTGAAAAATTCATCGCTCATCATTAAAAATGACATTATTGTTTAAAATTCATCTTTGTATGCTTAAAATTCAAGTATTTATTGAGTCACCTTTTTTAATTAAAAATTGAAGTGTTTTGTTGAAAACTTGCCCTTCTGGATTGTAAATTCATCCTTTATGGTACAACAGTAATCTTTCTTGTTTCAAAATTCACTATAACTGAACTATAACTGAACTATTTTCTAATTCACAGGGAGTCTACTAAAATCCTGGAAAACCATTCCCTGAATATTCCAGGGGTTTTCCAGGTATCTCAAGTTTTTTCCAGGTATAATTTTTCACCAGTATATAACAAATAATGTTCTTTTTGGTTTCTACGAATCTAATCAATATTAGAAGATATTCTTAAATATTTTAGCACGATAGATTAAATAAATAATTAAATAAAGATAAAACCCCAATTATTCATTTCTTGAATTATAAATTAAAAAAATAAATAAACAAAAATTCGAACAAACATTTTTATTTGAACTGAAAAAATCCACTTTCAAACAAATAGCTGAATTTTAAACTAAAAACGATCAGTTTTCAACCAAAAATGGAATAGTTCAATATTCAGTTTAAAAGACTACCCCCCCCCCAACAACAGATTTATTTTTAAAACAAAGTTAATCTTAAACAATCAGTTTTAAACTAAACAAAAAAAAAAAGAAGAGAAAAGAAAAAAATATCAATTTTCAACCAAACTAATGTATTTCGAACTAAAATGATAAATTTTCATCTGGAATAGATTAATTAAAAAAAAGATGAATTTTTGAGAAAAGATTTCAATTTTGAACAAAGTAGTTTTTTTTACCAAAAAGATGAGTTTTTTAACACTAAGATGATTTTTCAACAAAATACATGCTCAAATTTTAACCAAAAATGGAATAAAAGAATCATTTTTACCACAGAAGGCGAATTTTGTATAAAATACATGAATTTAAAATTAAAAAGATAAATTGTGAAACAGCAATTGAATAGTTAAATTTTCAGTTAAAAAAATCATTTCCAACGAAAACTAAATATTTAATAGTTATATTTCCGATCCAAAAATTAATTTTTTACAAAAAAAAATTTCTCAACAAAATAGTTCAAGATGCTACTGGATTGGTACAATTTTCAGCTAAATAAAAAACGAATTTTCAACAAAATATCTCATTTTTGAGAAAAGAGTAACTCTCAACCAAGTAATTAAATATTTATTTAAAAAACATGAATTCGAGACAAAAAATGTATTAGTTGATATTTCAATCAAAGATGATGAAAATGAATCAAAAATTACGAATTTTCAACCAAAATACATGCAATTTCAACTAAAACTGATCAATTTTCAACCAAAAAACAAATAGTTGAATATGCAGTTTAAAACATTGATATCAAACAAAAAAAAAACGATTTTTCAACAAAATAGTCCAGTACAGCAATATAAAGTTACTTTTACAAATGAAGAGTCGTTGTTCTTTAATACAATATTGCGATTTAAAAAAAATGAAGCGCGCTCTCGAATAAATTCGCTGACTTCAAGAAAAATTTCCTGAAATTTTCAGATTTTTCCAGGTGTATAAAAATTCTTTGACAATTTCAGGTTTTCCAGGTAGGGTAGACACTTTGATTCACTATAAACAATTTATTAGAAACGCGAAGAAACGTCCAATCCGTGCATAACCAATGTTTACGTTACTTTCGAGTGTGGGGGGGGGGGGGATACAAGGCTACAAAGAAGATGAAGAATGTCAAGAATATCACAAAATTGGTAATGTATTTTATGGATGATCCCTTACTAAACTTCGCACAATGTAGTCAATCAGAGGCGTTCTCCTATCGAGTCAGAGAGCCGTCAATCATGCTCGTGATTGACGTGTATCAATGTCCTTGTCCCTCGAATTAAGTCCCAGATGAATTAAGTACAGCATTTATGTGAGCTGCGGCCCCTTCTCATTTAAATGCCTATTTCCTGCATCCTACAGAGTATCACATCATAACAATCTGGTCTACTTTAAAGCTCGCTGTCCAGTGATACCCTACTGATTAGAAGAACCATACAAGACACGAGTGACAATCTGAATTGCCCAGCATCTTCTGCCTCAAATCATCATTCTTCAGGAATACAGCGATGGAACAGCACGCTCGTCTCACCCTGGAATCAGTGCTCGAGTTAATCGCGGCGGACGAGCCCAAGGTGGAAATCACGAAACTGGATGAGGAGCCAGGATCAGGCCGAGGAGACAATTACACGTCGATGCTTTATCGAGTGCGAGCCAAAGGCCGCAAGCAGATCAAAGAAGGAGAGTGGATCCCCTGGCAGAAGGCCATCATATACAAGGTTCTTCCACAGTCAAAGGCAAGGCGAGAAGCCTTCAAGAGTGAATTGTTATTTAGAAACGAGGTGGTTTTTTATACATGCGTGTGGCCGGCTTTGAATAAACTTCAGGATGGGAAGCCAGTCTTTCAAGGAGTTGCGAAAGTCTACTCTGCGAGACCAGATTTCATTGCTATGGAGGATCTCAGAGACAGGGGCTTCAGGATGGCTGATAGGAGAGAAGCTCTTCAGCCGGAAAGATTAAAGTTTGTCCTAAAAGCTCTCGCAGGATTCCACGCCTTGAGTTTATCACTGAAGGATCTAAGGCAAGAATATTAATAATTATTTCATGGTTTAGACATTTTTCGAGGGGTTGATTATTCTTCATTTCTGGTGTAAAAGCTTTATGAAATCTTTGAAAAGTTAGAAATTATAGATATCCTTCAAATCTATATGGAATCTGTAAAATCTTTGTAAAATTATTGAAATCTTTATAAAATCTTTGAAATATTTCCGAAATTTTTTCATCTTAAATAATTCTTTAAAATCTTTGAAAAATCTTTGAAATGTTTCTGAAATTTTTTAAATGTTTAGAAAATCTTTCTGAAATCATTGAAATCTTCAAAATGTTTCTGAAGCAGATGGAAAAAAATAAATCTTTGTAACGTTAGAAAGCATAGATATCTTTGAAATCTATTTGAAATCTGTAAAAACTTTGTAAAATTCTTGAAATCTTTAAAATAATTCTGAAACTTTTTAAAACATCAAGAAATCTTTCAAATCTTTGTGAAATGTTTAAAATTTTTGCGAAATCATTGAAATCTTTGCCAAGTCTTGCAAGTGATTCTAAAATTGTTTAAATCTTTAAGAAATTTTTGTTTGAAATCATTGATATCCTTGAAACCTATGTGAAATCTGTAAAATCTTGGTAAAATCACTGAAATATTTGAAATATTTCTGAAACTTTTTAAATTAATAAAAAATTTTTTAATCTATTTGATATATTTACAATATTTCAGAAATCATTAAAATCTTCAAAATCTTTTTGAAATTGTTTGAGTCTTTAAGAAATCTTGGTAAAATCTTCGTTAAATGTTTTGAAATTTTTGTACTGTTATAAATCATGGATATCCTTGAAATCTATAAGAAATCTAAAAAATCCTTGGAAAATCATTGAAATTTTTGAAATATTTCTGAAAATTTGTAAATTTTTAACAAATCTTTAAATCGTGAGATTTTTACAATTTTTGTGAAATCATTGAAATCATTGCGAAATTTTCCAAATGTTTCTGAAATTGTTTAAATTTTGAAGAAATCTTTGTGAATTCTTTCTAATGGTAGAAATCCTAGATATCTTTAAAATCTTTGTGAAATCTGTAAAATCTTTGCAAAATTATTGAAATCTTTGAAATATTTCTGAAACTTTTTTAAGCTTTAAGACATCTTTGGTATCTTTGTGAAATCTTTAAAATGTTAGAAATCATTTATATTTATTAGATTTTTGTGAAAGCTTGAAAATCTTCAAAATCTTTTTAAAATGATTGAAATGTTAAAAATCTTTGATATCTTTGAAATATTTGTGAAATATTTAAGTTTTTGAATTTTTGTGAAATCATTGAAATATTTTCGACACTTTTAAAATGTTTCTGAAATTCTTTATATCTTTAGGAAATCTTTGAAATCTTTGTAAAATCTCTGAAACGTTAGAAATCATTTATATTTGTGAGATCTTTGTGAAAGTTTGAGAATCTTTGAAATATTTGTAAGATGATTGAAATCTGTTGTGAAATTTTTGAAATGATAGAAATTCTAAATATCTTTGAAATCTTTGTGAAATCTGTAAAATCTTGGTAAAATTATTGAAATCTTTGAAATATTTCTGAAATTTCTTTAATCTTTAAGAAATATTTGAAATATTGGAAACGTTAGAAATTATTTATATTTTTGAGATCTTTGTGAAAGCTTAACAATCTTTGAACTCTTTTTAAAATTATTGTAAAGTTTAAAATATTAGATATTTTTGAACTCTTTGTGACATGTTTAAATTTTTTTAACTTTTGTGAAATTATTGAAACATTTTCGACGCTTTTGCAATGTTAGAAATCATTTATATTTTTGAGATCTTTGTGAAAGAATTTGTGAAAACATTTTTCAATTGTTGTAAAATCATTTAAATATTTTCGGCACCTTCGAAATGTTTCTGAAATCAATGATATCTTTAAGAAATCTTTAAAATCTTTGTGACATTTTTTTGAAGTATTTGTAATTAAAAATCATAGATATCTTAAAAATCTTTGCGAAATCTGTAAAATCGCGCTGAATTCATTGAAATCCTTGAAACACTTCTGAAACTTTGTTAATCTATTAGGGATCGTTCATATATTACGTAAGGCTGTTTTCTTTTGTTTAAATAAAGATGAGAATAAAGTTGCCATCAAATAAAAAATGACACAACGATATAAACAAAAGAAAACATCCTTACGTAATATGTGAACGATCCCTTAGGAATCTTTGTAAAATATTTGAAATGTTATAAATAATTTATATCTTTTCAATTTTTGTGAAGTGTTTAAAATCTTTATAAAATCATTAAAATTATAATAAAATATTTAATACATTTTTTTATTCTTATTCATATAAATCTTTATGACATATTTGAAATCCTTTGTAATTATTTGACACTTTACACATTTTTGTGATATATTTCTGAAATATTTTAAATCTTGTGAAATAGTTTAAAATCTTTGAATCTATTGTAATCGTTGTGAAATTCTGAAATCTTTTTGCATATTTGAATTTTGTATGACATCATTAACAACTTTTTGAAATACCTGAAATCTTTAAAATGTTTGACAACTATGTGAAATCTTGGAAATATTCTAAAATATTTTGGCATCTTTGAAATCTTTGTGAAGTCTTTGACAACTTTAATGGTATAAAATTATGGATTTAAATAATTCAAAAAACAAATATTTTGTGCAGTTCTTGTCTGTATTCCAGACTGCAGACACAGAATTTCCGACTGCACACAACTCCTGATATAAGAACCCCCGGTTTACGATATTGCTAGAACTGTTGGTGTACGCAATCTCGTGATTAGACGAGCCGCGGGTCTTCAAAAACTCAAGCTTCAAAATCCAACAGAAATGATTCATGCGACCCTGCCTCTTTACGTTTGGATTCATCCGATTGAGGATCAAGGCCAATTCAAGCCATGCCCGAAACTGTTCTTATATCGGGAGTTTAGTGTATTTAAAAAAACTTTTTGAAGGTAAAATAAAATATCATTCAAGGCCAGAATTATTCGAAAGGCTGACGAAGCCTGATACAGTGCAAGCAGTTCAAGAGGCTCTTTTTCGAGTCGAGAATGAAGATTGGTATCGTCATTATTATCGCGTGGCTGCCGACAATGCCATTGGAATGGTTTCGGAAGGATTACCTGCGCATATGGAAGACAGAAGAGAAGAAGTGATTGGAAAATTACGTGCCTTTTTGAATGAAGAAGTTTTCTTTCGCACTATGTGTGAATTGGCCGCTGCCAAAGGACCGCTCACTGTTTTCTGTCACGGAGATTGTTGGACCAACAATTTTCTCTTTCGAGATGGTAGCATCGCTACTTCTGAAACAGAGGTTTATTTATTTTGAATTTATTTAGATTTAATTTGTTGAATTTAGAAAAGAAAATTTAAAAAACGTAAACTTGAAAATGGAACAATGTTTTCAAAAATCAGTTTTTTTATTTTTGTACGTTTAAATTCATATAACAGGGTGTCTACTCAAATCCTGAATAAAAATTGCCATTCAAATACTTCGATTTTTTTATTAAGATCTATTTTTTTATTAAAGTAAATATATTAGTACCATTTATTAATTAAATAATTAAATGGTACTAATAACATCATTATTAATTTATGGAATTTATCGTAAATACGTAAGTACTTTTTAAAATGATATTTAAACCACTTTAAACTCTTAACTTTTCAAGTAAAAATATTGCATTTTGAACAAGATCCAATTTTTAAGTGATTAGTTAAATTTTTAACCAAAAAGGGTAATTGTCCGCAAAAATACGATTTTCCAACAAAATACATGAATTCTTATACATTGATAGTTGATTTCTCATATAAAAAATGAATTTTCAACAAAAAAAGAAAATTAGTTTTCTATCAAAAAAGACGATTTTCAACAAAGTAGTTGAATTTTAAACTAAAATACTAATTTTTAGCCACATTGTAAAATTTTCAACTAAAAAAAATAAATTTTTATTAAAAAATGGAATAGTTGAATATTTACTCAAAAAATTAATTTTTAACCAAACTGATGAATTTTCAAACAAAATAATGAATCTTTGACTGGAATAGATAAACATTTAATCAAAAAGATAAATATTCAACCTAAAAGAATGCTTTTTATAAACAAATATGATTTTTTAACATAAAAATTTAATTTTCGACTTACGGAATTAGTTTTCAACCACAAATTCAAAAGTTAAATTTACAGCTTAAAAAAAATAATGTTCAACCAATGAGATGAATTTTCTACTAAAAAGATTAATCTTTAACTAGAATAATTGAGTTTTCAATCAAAACGTTGAATTTTAAACTAAAATGATGAATTTTAAGCTACAATAATTGAATTTTCAACAAAAAAAGAAATTTTCTACCAAGAAAATTAATTTCTACAAAAAAAAATCTTTACCCAAAAAATTAATTTTTAACAAAAGAGTTTAACTTTCAACCAAGTAATTAAATTTCCATTCCCAAAAAGATGAATTTTGAACCAAGAAGATTAATTTTCTATAATTAAAAAACAAATGGTCAACAAAAAACTGGAATTTGAAACCATATATTTAATTTTCAACTAAAAGCGATCAATTTTTAAACAAGAATAGAACAGTGAAATTTTCAGTCAAAAAAATTAATTTCAAAACAAAAACAAGAAAAGAATTTTTAATAAAATAGTTAACTAAAGTGTCTAATATAAAGCTACTTTTACCAATATCGAATCATTTTTATTCAATTTTATATTGTAATGTAAACATACTCGAAAAAATTCCATGACATTTTCCCAGTTTTTCAGATATATATAAATTCCCTGACAATTCCAAGTTTTTTAGTAAGGACACACACCCTGTATAAATATTATTATATATTATATAAATATTAAAATAACTTTTTTAATACAGGATGTTTACTTGGTTGATTTTCAACTATCGCGAGTCGGATCCCTGGCTCTCGATTTAGCGAATGTTTTGTATTGTTGTACAAGTGGCGATGTTAGAAAAAAGCACATGGTGCACTTGCTAGAACACTATCACAGGAACTTAATGTCAGCTTTGCACACGTTAAATCCTCAACAGCCAAGAGATCCATCCACAATGTGGGAACTGTGAGTAAAACTTATTAAGATTAAAAATTACCCACTTGAAATTCTAAAAGAGGCGGCAATCTGAAATAAATAAAATGTAATTGATCTAGTTTTGAATATTAGGTCGTTCAAAATCTACGTAACGCTCAAAGTTTTCTCAAAACAAGAGGCAATTTCAACAAAATAGTTGAATTTGCAAAAAAAAAATGAATTTTCAACGAAAGAGTTGAATTTTTGACTTTTAAACTCGAAAAGATGAATTTTCAACCAGATAGTTGAATTCCCAACGAACAAATATATTATTATTTAAAGTTGTAGGAAAAAGACTCAAAAATTTCAATCAAATAACCAAATTTTTAAACAAAAAAGAATTAGGTTTAACCACAAAAAGATGCATTTTTAATTAAATACTCAAATCATCAAGCCAAAAGACCATTTTTTTCGAAGACCGTTACGTTTTCAGCCAGGAACTTTTTTGATTAAAGAAGATGAATTTTTAACACAAAAAAATGAATGTTCAACATAGCAATTCAATTTTTTATAACAAAAAAACTGACTTTTAAATAAAATAGTTAAATTTTCAACAAAATAGTTGAGATTAAAAAAAAATTATCTACCAAATAGTTGTATTTACAATCAAATAGTTGAACTTGCAAGCAATCTTCAACCAAATAGTAGAATTTCAAACATACAAAGATGATTTTTTAACCAAATGGTCAAATTTTTAAACAAATAAAAATTAACTTAAACCAAAAACAGTTGCATTTTTAACCAAATAGTCAAATCATCAAATCTAAAAGCTGAATTAATTATAATACAGTTGAATTTTCAACCAAAAACTTTTCAATTAAAAAAAAAGGAATTTTCAGAGAAAAAAAAGAACTTTCAATAACGCAATTGAATTTTCTAACAAACAGGATTAAATTTATATAATATAGTTGAAGTTTTAACAAAATAATTAAATTTGCAACAAATTAGTTGAATTTTACACCTATCGATATGAATGTTCAACCAAATATTTCAATTTTTTCACAACAAAATTAATTATCTAGAGAATTTTTTCCCAGACTAAAGAATAAATCAATAATTCATTATTACATAATATTACCAAAAAGGAAATCGGAAACAAAAAATTTAATAGTTGATATTTCAACCAAAAATATGAACTTTCAAAAGAATAGTTGAATCCTTAACCAAAACAAAATAATTCTTAACCAAACAATTGTATTTTTATCCATAAAAAATCATATTCCCACCAAAAGAGATGAAATTTCAAACCAAAAATACGAATTTTCAACAAAAGTTTAGAATTTTAACCAGGAAAGATTTTTCTTTCAAGAGAGAAACGAAATTTCCATCAAACTGTTGCATTTTTAAATCAAACTGGGGAATTCAATAGAAAAGTGTTGAATTTTTATGCAAAAAATACGAAATAACCCTCAAACTCTTAAATTTTTATCAAAAAAGTTCATTTTTAACCAAACAGTAGTTGAATTTTAAACGAAAAGCAATCAGTTTTCAACGAAAATGGAATATTTAAAATTGCATCTGAAAAAATTGAGTTACAACACACAAAAACGGAGTATCAACTAAATTGTGACATTTTCATCCAAAGAGATGGATCTTCAAGTAATAAAATGAATTTGTAACAAAGTAGTTACATTTCCAATCATGAAGATTAACTTGCTACCTAAAAAAGAAAACAGTGCATCAAATCTCAACCAAATTGTTGAATTTTTAACAAAAAATGATCTTATGTGAACCAATAATGAAATAGTTATATTTTAAATTTAAAAATTAATGTTTAAGAAAAAAACAAGCGAATTTTTAACAAAATAGTTCAATTTTGAACCAAATATTAGAATTCCAAACCAGAAGAGCGAATTCTCTAGAAAACAGTTGGATTTTTAAACCGATAAGAATTTTAACAGAAAAGTTCATTTTCATCCAAATAGTTGAATTTTAAACTACAAACCACAGGATTCCAATAAAAAATGGAATACTTAAAGTTGCAGTTGAAAAAAAATCACTTTCAACAAACGAACAAAAAAAACGGATTTTCGACGAAAGAGATGGACTTTTTACTAATAAAATTAATGTTTAACAAAGCAGTTAAATTTTCAATCAAGTACATTAATTAACTACCAAAAAATATGAATTTACAACAAAATATATCAAGTCTCAACCAAATTGTTGAATTTTCAACTAAAAACGAGCTATTCTCAATCAAAAATGGAACAGTTAAATCTCCAACCAAATAGAACAATTTTACAAATAAAAGCGATAATTTTAAAATCGCAGTTAAAAAAAATGATTTTCAACAACGCAAAACGGATTTCCAATAAAATAATTCAATTTTCAACCAGAAATAAATGTTCAACTAACAAAATGAATTTTCAATCCAGAAGATTAAAAAAGAAGACCAAAAAGAACGAAAATACATAAACTATGAACCAAATTGTTGAATTTACAACTAAAAACGATAAACTGTGAACTAATAATGGAATACTTCAATGTACAGTTAACAAAATAATTTTCAACTAAACAAGAACGAATTTTCAACAAAACAGTAGAAGTTTATGCCAGAAAATACGACATTTTCCATCAAACAGTATTTAAAATTGCAGTTGAAAAAAATGGACTTTCAACAAACATACAAAAACAGGATTTTCGAATCAAGAAGATTAATTTCCTACCCAAAAAAATTAATTTAAAACAAAATCTATCAATTCTCTACCTGATTATTGAATTTTAAACTAAAAACGATTAAATCTCAACCAATACTAAGTAATAACTAAATCTTCAACCGAATAGTACAATGAGCTTACACTAAAAATGGAATAGCAAAAATTGCAGTTGAAAAATTTATTTTCAACTTTAAAAAAAGGATTTTCAACCAAATAGTTCAATTCTCAATCCAGAAGATTAATTTTCTACCAAAAAAGACGAATTTTTCAACAAAGTACATCAGTTCTGACCCATATCGTTGCATTTTTAACTCATGAAAAAATCAGTAGACTTTTCAATAAAAAATAATTAATCTTAACGAAAAATAAATGGATTTTCTTATTAGGTTCTATTAATTAGGTTCACATTTAAACGAAAAATTCAGAAAAAGGTAACACTTCTTGAAAACAGTAGAGAAAAGAGGAATGCATTAAAGATGTACACTACATACAATCGATCTCAAAAGTTGCACATTTCAGAAAAAAATAATTCAGGGTAGAATTGTTTATTTAACAGTAGTTATTTAAAGCTTCAGTTTTTTCTTTCTCTTTCGGGAAAAGTTACCATTTATATTTAATCCTAATGATCACGGCCTCATTTTAGAGTTCGAAGGATTCTCTAAATTTTTATTTGGCTTGATTTTATTTTAAATAAAATAATTGAAAAATCATACAGTTATTATTGTTATAAACAATCATAGTTTAAATTTTAATTAACACCACCCAAATAGAATTGTAGAGAATCTTTCAAAGAATAAAATGAGGCCTTGATCATTGGGAATAAATATAAAATTGTAACCTTTCGCTAAAGAGAAAGCAAAAACTAAAACTCTAAATAACAACTGTTAAATGAACAATTTTAACCTGAATTATTTTTTTCTGAAGTTTGCTTAGAAGCCTGCATCAAGATTTACAGAAATTAACAATAGATATTTTTTTTTGTCGACTTTATAAACCATTTTAAAGATAGGCAACTTTTGAGATTGATTGTACGTAATGTACATCCTTAAAAGCATAGTTAAATAGGGGAGTGGGGAAATGCTTTTCATGTAAAATAAAATCACTGATTTTAATTTTTACAAGCATTTCAAAAAAATATTCAAATCCCCCCCCCCCCACAATCGCAAATAGTTTTTCAACGACCCCATACGTAAAATTAGATTCATTAATAAAGAACGCATAAATTATAATAAAGTCGAATAAAAATAATCTCACCAGATTGAACGAGGAGATTCGAAGATGTGGGCGTTTCGGTTTGGGCCTGGCACTTGATATTCTTCCCATCAGCACGTGTGCGAGTGATGAAGCTCCAGATTTATACGAAGGCGGAGAAGAAAAGAAAGACGGACGCAATACTCGAGCACCGCCACCAGGAGGAGCAGAATGTACTCAACTTATGACCGAACTTGTATTAGAACTAATAGAAAACCATGCACTTTAGACATGAAATTTCTAAACTATTTAAAAGATCCGTCACAAGAGAATGAATTTTTTAAATCCACGAAATCATATTTACTAGGTGTCTACTCAAATCCTGGAAGAAAATTTACTGACTATTCCAGATTTTCTCACGGTATTATTTCACAGGACTAAGGATTCAACTAATATGTTAAATTTAAAAAGCGTTGACAAATTGTATTAAAATATATTTTTTAATATATTAGCACCATCGATTAATGAACTAATTTTATAATACTAAAAAGAAAATAATTCATTTCTGAATTCAGAACTGAAGATCAATTTTTAGCCATGAATGGAAGTTAAATTTTCAGTTAAAAGAAAAGTTTAAAACAAAACAAAAAAAAAAAAACAACGAATTTTCACAAAGTGTTAAATTTTCAATCAAAGTGATGAATTTTTAACTAAATTGATGAACATTTAACTGGAGTAGATGAATCTTAAACCAAAAAGAACAATTATCAACAAATATAAAGGAATATTTAACTGAGTTAGTTGATTTCTCAACAACAAAAATAAATTTACCAATAAAATTATAAATATTTAATTGAAATACTTGACATTTCAACGAGAAAGCTGAATTTTTAAAGAAATGATTAATTTTCTACTAAAAAAGAGGATTTTTCAACAAAATATATGAATTTTCAACGAAAAGTCGACTTATAAATAAAAAAGGCCAATTTTCAACCAAAACTTTAAGTTACAATTACAGTAAAAAAAAAAATTCATTTTGAACCAAACTGATGAATTTTTAACACAAATTATTCATCTTCAAATAGAATAGTTGAATTTTAAATTAAATAGATGAATTTTCAAAATAAAATTATGAACCTTTAACTCCAAAAGTTAAATTTTCAAATAAGAATAGGATTTTTTAACTAAAATAATAGAAACTTCAAATGAAATAGTTGCATTTTCAATTTAAAAAAAATAAATAATTTTTAACTAAAATGATGATTCTTCAACTGAGATATGATTTTTCGACGAAATAGTTCTTTGTACTTAAAAGTCAAAATTTTAACCAAATAGTTGACTTTTTAACTAAGAAATATCATATTTCAATCAAAAATGAAAGTCAAATTTTTAATTAAAAAACAATTTATTTTTAACCAAATTCATTAATTTTAATTAAAATTATAATTCACGAACTGAAGTAATTAAATTCTAAACCAAAAAGACAAATTTTCAACTAAAATGATGAATATGTTACTGGAATAGTTGAATTTTTAACCAGATAAATTTTCAGCAAAAAATTTAATAGTAAAATTTTCAGTTAAAAAAAAGTAATGATCAACCAAAAAGACGAATTTTCAACTAAAATAATGGAATATCTTATTAGAATAGTTAGTTACATTTCCAGAAAAACAAAAAAATTTTAACCAAAAGAAAACTAATTTTGAAATAACAGTTACAACAAAAATTAATTCCTAGCAAAAAAGATAATTTTTTATAGAAATTAAATAGTTAAATTTTCAGTTTAAAAAAGTAATTTTCAACTAAAGAGGAATTTTTAGCGAAAATGATGGGAGATTTAACTGGAATAATTACATTTTCAGTTTTTAAAAAATTAAAATAAAAAAAAAACAATTGTGGACCAAAAAGTTGAAATTTAAACTATAATAATTAAATTCTCATAAAAAAGAAAAAAATTTCAGTCGGGGAAAAAGAATTTTTTAACAAAAAAGCTCAGTTTTCTATCCAAAAAATGAAGTAGTTAATATAGCAATAAAAAAACATTTGAATTTCTATTTCAAAACAATTTAAGTCAACCAGAAATACGACTTTCCAGCATGTATTGAAACTTCATCTATTACTTTTTTGTTGTCAAGAGAGAGCCAGTTCTACCCACAAACTAGTACAATTTCAACAGAATACATGCAGTTTCAACGAGATACTATTAGAATAGGTAAATTTTTAGTTAAAAAAATTAATTTCAAACAAAAAAAAACTAATTTTCAGCGAATTAGTTAAATACACTAATAAAGAGCTACTTTTACGAATGAAGAATCATTGTTATTGAATTTTATGTGACAGTTCCAGGTTTTCAAGGTAGGGCAAACACCCCGTATTTATGAAAAAGAATTGCTTTATTGTAGAAGCGGAAAGAAAAATGTGACTTGAATGAATTCTCCAGAACAGAAGTATTATTTTACCCATTTCTAGGTCTAAGTTGAAAATTAATCTCCCACGTTTACACAATATATTGTATATTTTACATGATCGTAAGGCGATTACAATGCGAAGAATTATACTGTAAATACAAATTCCAGGAATACATACGAAAACCGGCACAGTGAAAGGACATTCTTTGAAAACAAAGTTTCTAGTTATTAGTAGTGATTTATTCAGAAATGCCTTTAATTATAAGTAGTAACACACTCTACCATTAATTGGGAAAACCCAAATGTCAGTAGCTAAAGGGCCATTTTGAAATTCTACTTCACTCGACGCGAATAAAATTCGATTCAACTTCCTCTCATTATTTAATAACGCTCACTCGACATCCA
Source organism: Druon quercuslanigerum (assembly GCA_010014905.2). NCBI lineage: Eukaryota > Metazoa > Arthropoda > Insecta > Hymenoptera > Cynipidae > Druon > Druon quercuslanigerum. The sequence goes on from JAAAKG020139204.1 coordinate 15,321, forward strand.
ACTGAAGTATAATTGCACGCCTTTCATTCCCATCGGAGCGATGCCTTAATTCTTAAAATTTATTATACAAATAAAACGAACAACTGTTTCGTTTTCAGTTTTCCTTGTCTCTAAAGGTAGAAAAGTAATATAAAGTTCAGCAATCTGAACCGTTGCGCGATCTATATCAAACTTGGAACATTGTTGTCTCTATTCCGTTTGTTCTCGTCAGCAGATATGAAATCAGAGCTGCAAGATTCTGGACAATCTGACAGTACTGAGTGAACATCAAAATGCAGATTGCAGACAAAAATGGTCGAAGTATACAATAATTAAAATCACTAATGGAATAAGACAAAAAATCTTGCATTAGGCGACAAAGTTCTCTTCTCAACATAAATTAATACGCATATACCTCACCACGTGTTTGGTCACTTCCACACTCGATGGATTACGCCTGCTGAGGAGGAGTATGGGGTGGAGCTTGTTGAGCCGTCGCTTGTGGACTTGGCGGCTGTTGCTGCTGTTGAATCAGATGCTGATTTTGCTGCTGTTGCTGCTGCTCCTGAGCTAACCTCTGGTGCGCCTGCTGCCTGGCTCTGAATTCCGCAGCTTTCAGCTGTTCCAGATGGAACTGCTGCCTCTCGGTGATGAGTTGCTGTCGCTGATACTCAAGACCCTCGCGCTCGCGCTCCATCGTCGTTTCAAGCTCCTCAAAGTGACGCAATTTTATCTCTAGTTTCTTCATTTGAGTTTCAACGAGCAGAGCGACCAAGGACTTTATTTTCCTCTCCTCGACAGCGGCCAAGTGTTTCGCTTTCACAGCAGCAGCGGCTAAGGCTGCAGCTGCCGCCGATTGGAGTTGGGCGTCCCTCACGACCTGATAATAAATAAAATATAATTTAAATTTAATTAATTTATTTTATTAAAGGATGCCTACCAAAATACTGGACAAAATTTTCCCAGCAAATCCAGGTTCTTTCCAGGTATCTTAAGGTTTTTTCAGGTATAATTTATCATAGTACGGAGCAATCCACATATTTAGCATTTTTCTAAACAATCGAGTCGGAAGACTTTTAGAGTTTCGCGAGTTTATTATAAATATTTTTTTCCGGTTTCTAGGGATTCAATTAGCATGTTTAATTTAGAAAGCTATTGAGAAAAGTTTAATTTATATTTTATCTTCTTGTACTTAACATTCAGTGCAAATTTAGGTGAAATTAATGGAAGTACTACCTTAAATTCAACTTAAACCAATCAAAGTTCTAATTATTTAAGTAAAAATATTGAATTTTTAATATGGATGAAATTTTAACTAAATTTAGACCAAAACTTGAATTTTCAAGTAAAAAATATCAATTTTTGACCACATAGTTGAGTTTTGAATAAAAAAAATATCACTTTCCAACCAAAAAAGGAATAGCTACATTTTCAGTTGAAAAAATTAATTTTCTACGATAAAAAATGTCAACCAGCGATGATTTTCTAAACAAGAAGATTAATTTTCTACCAAAAAAGACAATTTTTCATATAAATACATAAATTTGGAAACAATTAGTTCAATTTTAAACAAAAAAGATTAATTTTAACCAAAATAACTTCAAATTAAAAAAATAAGTTTACCTGGAATAGTTGAATTTTCCAACAAAAAGATGAATTTTTAATGAATAACATTATTTCCACTAAAAGCGACAAATTTTCCACGAAATACCTGAATAGGTAAATTTTCAGTTAAAAAATTAATTTTCAACAGAAGAGATGAATTTTCAATTGAAATAATGAATCTTCAACTGGAATAGTTGAATGTCAAAACTAAAATATGAATTTTCACATAAAATAATGAATCTTTAACTGGAATAATTTAATTTTCCATCAAAAAGATGTATTTTTAAACCAAAAGATTCATTTTCTGTCACAAAATACGAATTTACAACAAAATATATCAATTTTTAATTAAAAAATGTCAATTATCAACTAAAAATTGAATAGGTAATTTTTTAGTTAACAAAAATAATGTTCAACAAAAGAAATGTATTTTTAACTAAAACAAACAAGCAATAAAAAAAAGTAATAAAATTTGCATCCCAAAAAATATGAAATTTTAACGAAAAATGTATTAATTGACCTTTCCACCAAATTTTTTTAAAAATTTCAATCGAAAAGATAAAAAAATTAAAACAAACTGTTGAATTTTTAAGCAAAAAGATGAATTTTCAACCCCAAACGGTAGACTTTCAACCAAAAATAGAATAATTGAATTATCAGAAAAAAAGTAACTTAAAAGAACAACGAATTTTCAAAAAAAATTAATATAGTAATTTAAGGCAGCAATTACAAATGAAGAAGCATTGTTATTCAATTTTACATTGCAATTAAAAAAATAAAATAATGAATAAAGAAATCAAGACCTGTGGCATACATTTTGAAAACAATTACACGAAATTTTTAAATACAGAACTCTGAATACAGAGTTTTATATATATATATATATATATATATATATATAATACAAATTTTTAAATACAGAACTGACTCACGTACGAGATCAAAAATAGCGTAAATGGCGTGACAAATTAACAATAAATAGTAAAAGTTCAGTCTTGTCGATTTAATTGTTCTAATCAAAATTCAAGAATTTGTTCGCAATTATAAATAAATCAATTTTACCGATTTTGTTGAAAATGAAACTGGTTAAAAATTATCTGTTACGGTTGAAAGTGAACTTTTTTGTTGAAAATTTATGTATTTTGCTGAAAATTCATCTTTTTTTTGTGTTACAAATCAAGTATTTTGTTAATAAGTCATCTTGGTTGGTTAAATCTAACTTTTTTAATATTAATTAAAATCCATCATTTTTTGTTCAAATAGAAACTATTACATTGTTCGCTGTTTAATTCATACTTTTAAGTTTAAAATTAAACATACATTCATAATTTTAATTTTAATTAAATTCTCTCCAATGAAAATTTATCTACTACATTTTTGGTTATAAATTGATATTTTTTGGCTTGATAATTAAACAATATAGTTAAAAAATTAAAACTAAAAATTAATAAACTAAAATTTCGACTAATATCACATCCACTATTTAAAATGTTGAGTTGAAAAGTTATGTAATTTGTTAAAAGTGAATCCGTTCCGGGTGAAAATTCAACTGTTTTTGTTAGCTATTTGAAAGTTCATCTTTCTAGGTGGAAAATTCAATTACTTGTTTCAAAATTAAAACAAAATTAGTTTTTTTTTTGAATTTAAAATTAATTCTCTTAAATAAAAATATAACTATTTAATTTTTGGTTAAAAATTGCTATTTTTTAGTTTAAAAATTCATCTTTTTGTAGGAAATCAATCTTCTGTGTTAAAAATTAATCTTTTTGTTTATAAATCTAACTACGTTGTGGAAAATTAATCTGTTTTAGTTGAGGATTTAACTATTTTGTTGGAAATTCATCTTGTTTAGTTTGATTCAACTGTTTCTGATTTAAAATTAAAATACATTTTTTGTTGATAATTTTAATTTCTTCATTAAAAATTCAACTGCTTGGTTGAAAGTTAAACTAATTTGTCAATCCGCAAGGAGGGGCGGGGGCAAAAGTTCGAACCCTAACAAAAGGAGCCCCCATTTTTTTTATCGCAACTTTAACAAAATAGTGTAATAACTAAAAATAATGTTAATTAGTGTTATTATTGTGATGAGCCCGAGGCCTTCAATTTAAAGAGCAAGAATTCTGAAGTGTAATAAAAAAAAAAGAAAATCCTGAATAACTACGCTCACTCGGAAAATAGTGAATTTTGAAAAAAAACTTTCGTTCAATTTAAGAAAATTCGCAGATAATCTTTGAATGATTAAAACAAATACAAATTTTTGGTTGAACTGTGAAATACGGGTTCCCTTATTTTCACCATAGAATGATATATCCAAATACCAAGTCATCTTGAGACAGGGTTGTTACAAGATTATGGATTAAAAATTCCATGACTTTTCCTGTTCTAAGTTTGAAAAAATTCCAGGCCTACTTTTTTTTAATTCAGCCAATAAAGTTAAATTGTAAGAAATTATAATATAATGATAATCGTTTATCGATAAGTTTTCATGAATTAAAAAAAATTTCAATAATATTTGTATCAAAGTAAAGACAAAAAATCTGTAATCATAACCATATTATTTTTTTTTGGTTATTACTTTAAGAACAATTATAGTCGAACTATTTATACAAAGATTAGGATTACATTTAAAAATAATAGTAATCTAAGAAAACTCTGAACTTTTTAGCAAAGTTCAAATAAAGCTTGTAGAACGCCAGAACTAATAAAATTGCCTATATTAAAATTTATCAAAATTTAATCAGTTCACAAATTTCCTCTTTTCCTCAATAATATTTGTATTAAAGATTTGTATCAAAGTAAAGACAAAAAATCTGTAATCATAACTATATTATTTTTTTTGGTTATTACTTTAAGAACAATTATAGTCGAACTATTTATACAAAGATTAGGATTACATTTAAAAATAATAGTAATCTAAGAAAACTCTGAACTTTTTAGCAAAGTTCAAATAAAGCTTGTAGAACGCTAGAACTAATAAAACTGCCTATATTAAAATTTATCAAAATTTAATCAGTTCACAAATTTCCTCTTTTCCTCAGTTCACGAAGTTCTTTTTGCTTCTCCCATTGAGTCCTGCATTTCTTTTAATTTAATTTATACACTTTATCTGATATTTGCCTTTATCTTAAGTTTTATTTCCCAATTTTTTAGTATAGAATTCGCTATAAAATACTAAATTATTACGACTTTGAAATAGTGACAATTAAAGAAGTTCCAGACATTTTTTTATTCAAACAAATTTTAAAAAGAAACGTGAATAAATAGTGGAACATATAAAAAAAAGTGTCAAATAGTGTAAATAGTGCTTTAATCTTACTTTGTCTTTCTTCTCCTTTGCTTCACCCTCTTCGCCATCGACCTTTGCTTTAGGATCCTCCTCGGCTTCTTTAGTATCCACTTCCATCTTTTCCGGTTGATCCCTTTCACTTTCGGGAGTTTCTTCCTTCTTTGGAGGGACTGCTGATGATTGTTCGCTTTCTACCACCTCTTTCGGTTTCTCTGGCTCTTCTTTCTTGGTTTCTGGGGTTGGGTGTGGAGAAGTAGCTGGTGTGGCATTTGCTGTTCCTGTTGCGGAAGTGGCAGAATCCTCTGGAGGTTCTGGTGGGCCAGTCCCAGCGATTCCTGATTGAGCGAGTCCAGCGGCTGGATCGAATTTGCCTAAAAATTAGTTCAACATTGTTTCAAATCAATCATAATTTCTCTGAAGATAGACATGGCAAGCTTGACAAGTCCCTATGTAATAAAATTTTCGTCACGCTCATAGGGTACTTTTTTCGCGCGCATATGGTAACAATTTCCTGATAAATTCATAAGACCTCAGAATAATTCAAGTTCAATTCAAATGAATTGGAACAAATTGTTAAAATCATTTTTTAAAAAATCAAATGAATTCAAAACAATTTTAAAATATGAAAAAAACTGCATTGAAATCAGTAAATTTGAAATGAGCTTATAAAAATTCAAGGGAATTCAAAAGAATTGAATGAAATGCCTAATAATTCAAAGTGAGGTAATGAGTATAGGAACAATTAAATAAAAACTTTTAAAAATACAAAAAATCCATTGAATCAAATAGAATTGAGTAGATTTATCAGAATTCAAGTAAATTAAAAAAAAATCAAGAGAGTTCCAAAGAATTGAAAAGAATGCAGAGTGAATTAAAAAAAAAGTTCAAATCTCTTTCAATCTTTGAAAGCCAACTAATTTCTAACGAAAGAAGTGACTAATGACTACGAAACAATTTAGGATTAAATCCAAAAGAATTAAAATGAATTGGGAAAAATCTTTAAAATCGAAAACTTCCATTGATTAAAATAAAATTTGAGTAAATTTAGAGAAATTTGAGAGAAGTGAGAAGAATGGGATGAAACGCATTAGAAATCAAGCTGAATTAAAAAGTTAAATCAACGAATTCAGTAGAGATGTATGAATTTAGAAGAATTCAAACGAACTTAAGAGAATTCAGAATAAATTCAAAAAATTAGGGCGAATTCGAAATGAAATGCGAGAAATATTTGAAAAAATCTTCAAATCTTTGAAACACTACGAAAACCGTCATTTCTTGTGACGAAATTTGCTGCAATTCATTAAAATATTAAAATTCCTGGCAGTAATTAAAACTCTTGAAATGGTTTTAGTCGCTTGAAAATGCCTTGGAATCTTTTAAAATGTCCGAAAACATTTTAAAGTCGTGGAAATCCCTTCAAACAATTGAAATAAATAAAAAAAATTCGGAATCTTTTACAATATCCTATACTATTGTAAATCCTCTGAAACCCTTTAAAATTCTTTTAAATTTCTTTTCTTTATCCTAAAATATGTCATTCGTTTTGAAATCCCGTAAAACACCTCACTTCTCGTGAATAAATTCCTTGAAATTGACTAAAATATTACAAAATCCCGTGACCTTCAACGAATTTTGGCATTTCCTTAAATCTTGGAAAATTGATTAAAATATCTTGAGGGCTTTAAAAAACTCTTACAATAATTGCAATCCTCAGAAACCTTATAAAATTCTGTGAATTTTTTAAAATATCCTAAAATATTATAGGTCCTATAAAATCGTTCCATATCTTCCGAAATTCTAGAAAATTCTCAATCCTAAAATATTGCAAACGCTTTGAAATCTCAACAAATTAATGAAATTTATAAAAAATTCATTAGAATCTTTTAAAATCGCCTAAAATATTTCAAATTAAAAGCTTTTAAAAATGCCTTAGAAGTTTTAAAGATACTCCTAAAATTGTAAAAATACCTTCAAATTATTGAAATCAATTAACAATTTCTCGGAATCTTTAAAAATACACTGCAATTTTTCAAAAGAATTTAAGACAATTTACGAATAGGAATAGATCTAAACTGAATAGTGATTAACTTCATGATTTAATTTATTCTCAGAAAAGTGACTAATGTTATCTTTTCATTTTAAAAAATGACTAAAAATTTGAGCCAAAGATCTCGAGAATACGCTCAGCAGTTAAACACAAACAGAGCACTTGAAAGATTTACAAGCATTTATTGTCTTAAAAAAATATTAATAATTAATTTAATAAAATAATTTAAATAATTAATAAAATTGATAAAATATAAATTAATAATTAAATATATATTAATTGCTACATATATTTTTACAACACACATTTCTCAGGGAAATGAAAATATACTTTTTAAAATTACAGATTTGCTACAGATCAGGTAATTTCAGAAAGCCAGGAAATGGTTAATATTATGGTTAAAAATAGCAACTATTTGGTTGAAAATTAATCTTTTTTGGTTGAGGATTCTAAACAACTTGTTGAACTATTTTTCGGTTGAATGCAACTATTTTTGGCATAAAATTAAAATCCTTTTTGGTTGAAATATCAAATTTTTGAGAAAGTATCACATTTTTCATTGAGAATCCATCCTTTTTTTATTGAAAATTCAACTACATAGTTAGAAGTGAAACTACTTTAGTAAAAAATTATTTATTTGGTTGATGATTCATCACTTTAATTGAAATACCTTTTTTTTGTTCAAAATTTAATTATTTTGTTGAAAAATTCGAATGCGTGGAAGAATATTAAGGCGTTTTTGTAACTAATTTCTCTTTCTGATTAAAACATGCCCAGGTCACGGGTCACCTTTCGTTATTTATTGTTCATGAATAACCATAACGTTACGATTACCTGAAATTCCATACTGTCCAATTAAAGCTGAGGGTTTACTTGATACTTTAGCGTATCACAGTCTTCTTAATTATCAAACGCAAAAAAATCTTCTAACAAAATGAGTGACAACGTGTCCCGATCTACCCTACTACAGGGAAAAATATTGAAAATAGGGTACTTCAGAGACCTTTAACTGAATATAGGGGGACATGGGAGATAGAAGTTTATTAAAAAGTTGAAACGCACCATCAGAATTAGCGCTCGCCTGCACATTCCTCAAATGCTGATCGAGTAAAGCTGCCGGCACCTGATCCTTAATAGCCGCGAATTCTTCCATCGCTGCCTTGGCGGCACTAGCAGCCACTCTTGGATCCACTACAGAAGCCAAGAAAGCGACGGTGCTCATGACAGGGTTTCCAGCTTTCGAGAAAGGAATTGGCTGGTATCCCAACGGTCCCAAACCTTCAGGACCACCTTCTTCCAGGTAGGGGTCCTCAATTGGGAGTCGCAGGAAATGCAGGATACACTCATCCTGTGTCCGGGATCCAACGTGTTCACAAACCTTATTCCAGTCATCCTTGTGAAGCTCTAATCCCTCTAGAAGCAAAAGCGTCTCCTGTTCCGTCCAATCTCGAGTTGCGCTCGAGGCCTGTTTGTTTTTGAGAACAGCTGGCTTTCGGGAATACTGATCAACCTTCAAACCAAAGTTGGTCATAGCACCAGCAATGGGTTTCTCGTCTCCTGCAACACCAAGTGGTGTCGCAGGCTTCTTTTCGAGATCAAGCAGCGTTTTTGCTGCGGAAGGCTGTGGAGTTTTTGGTGGATTGGGGTTGACAGGCGCCAAACCGGAAGGTGTATCGGAGAGAACATGGAAATGGGAGGTTGGCGGTGGTCCCATTGGTGTAGGTCTTGATTCCGCGTCCACTTGGTAATTAATTAAACCCCATTGTTCTAGAAAAGCGTGGACACGCATTATCGCACATACGTCACCTGCCAAATTTCGCCTGTAAAAATAGACAAATGGTTTACAAACTCTCTTTAAAGAGAGACAAAAATTTGCCACAACACCTGAGTATTTATTCAGGGGGTCTACTCAAATCTTTGAAAAAAAATTTCCTGACAATTCTAATCTTCTTTTCCAGGTATCTCAAGTTTTTCCGAGTATAATTTTTCGCGAGTTTATCACAAATAATGTTCTTTTCAGTTTCTAAGAATTTAAGTAATATCACAAGATATTCTTCAATATTTTAGCACGATAGATTTAATAAATAATTAAATAAAGCTAAAAACGTAATTATTTTTTGAATTTGTCTCTAAAGTTGATGAATTTGAATAAAAATTCACACACATTAATATTTTATCTAATATTTTTTATTTTAGTGCATATTTAGGTAAAGTAATGTGAGTACTTTACTGAAAATTAATTTAAACCCCTTCAAATTCCAAACTATTCAAGCAGAAATTTGGGATTTCAACAGGATACATGAATTATTAACCAAGCATTTGAATTTTTAATCAAAAGTATTATTTTTCATCGAAAATACGATTTAAAAAAATTAAATTAATTCTTAATCAAAGAGTTGAATTTTCAATTGAAAAAGATAATTTTTCAAACAAATGGCTGAATTTTAAATTAAAGAATCTCAGTTTTCAACAAAAAATGAAATAGTTAAACTTTTAGTTAAAAAATTATTTTTCTACCAAAAAAGATTTATTTTTTAAACTAATTTACTATCACTTTTAAACAAGTAGTATTAATTCAACCAAAAAGATGAATTAATCACTAAAATGATCAATATTCAATTGCAATACTTGAGGTTATAAGCTTAAAAACTCCACAATTTGTTTGCAGTTTTTTTCCTGTTTTTACTAACCATTTTATATCAAAAATTCATCCATTTTCTTAAACATTCCATTTTTCGCCTAAAAAATCATTGCTTTCTGCATAAATTTTACCTTTTATTTTTGAAAATGAAACTGGTTAAAAATTAATCTGTTTCGGTTTAAAGTGACCTTATTTGTTGAAAATTCACAATTTGGTTCAAAATTGAACTACCTTATTTTTTATCGTCAATCAAACTCTTTTTAATCAAAAGTTATCTACTCCATTTTGGTTATAAATTGATATGTTTTTAATGTAATTTGTTAAAAATGAATCTTTCCGGTTGAAAATTCAACTGTTTTTTTAGTTATCCTTGGTTGAAAATTAAAACAAAATTCCCTTTTTTAAATTTAAAAATTCCTTTGAATGGAAATATAACTACCTCTTTTTTGGTTAAAATTCAATATTTTAGAGTTTGAAAATTCGTCTTTTTTATTCAAAATAAAAATACTTGTTGAAAAATTCAAATTCATCTTTTTTTGTAGCAAATCAATCTTCTGTATTTAAATTTAATCTTTTTTGTTCAAAAATTAAACTATTTTGTTCGAAATACGTTCTTCTTAGTTTCGTTCAACTGTTTGCAGGGTGACCGTTTTAATCGAAGAAAAAAGTTCCCGGTTTTATCAGGTTCGCAAACATTTTTCATTCTCAATTAAATTAAAAAATTCGAACTCTGAAACTAATCATTTTTCTCTTTGGATTAATGAAAAATGAACTGCACATTAAAGCCCTCAGGATGGAACTCTTCATTTTTAAGCTTTTAAAATTGAAGTTTAAAACTTTTTTAATCGAAAAAATGTTTTTTCAATGACTTAATAACTTACGCCTACTAAATAGAAAGTACTAACATTCAATTTAATACTGTGATTTAAAAAAAAAATTACGCACGCTTGTGAAAAAATTCTCTGAATTTGAAAAAAAAATCCTAGACATTTCCAGGAATATAAAAATTCCCAGACAATTCCTGGTTTTCCAGGTAAGAAGGACAATCTGATTATTTATAACTCACCTGCACGCTGTTGACGTTATGTACTCCGTAGGATTCAACCGGTATGTATCAATCATGAAATTCCGATAAGCGAGATAAATCTCCGGAGTCTTGGACTTATTTTTTCCATTGAAAAACTCGTAAAGAGCTCTTTTCTCGATAGTGTGGATAGAGTTGTAGTCGAACCAAGCCGAGTAACTGGGCACAACGATGTGGTGAGTTTGTTCAGTGACATTGTCTTCCGGTTCGTCGCTTTTGCTTCCCTCGCCTCGCTCTTTGCTCGATCCTCTTTCCTCTCGATCTTGGGCACTGTGTGCACTATTTTTGTCACCTTCAGAAGGTTCGTCGAGATCTGCCATGTTTCCTGACTTGAGAGGCTGGAGTTCGCTGTCTTGCTTCTTGTTGGTTGAGACACTAGTTCCACCTGTAGAGCCTGGGCCTGAGACTGATGGATTCGTAGGTGTGGCAACGACTTCGACAATTCGAGGCTCGGCGGGAGGATCTTCCATTCCTTGCGTCAAGTCCTCTTCTTCATCACCACCACCACGAGTTTTCTTCAGGGTCGTGGAAGCCGAGGGTGTTCCCTGAATGCCTGAAGGTCCTCGACCACTGTCAAAATAATAAAATTTAAACAGGTTGTTGAGCGATTCCTTGGAACAACGTTCAAGGACTTTTCCAGGTTTTCCAGGTTAAGAAATCAAGTTTTACAGGTATCTTTTTTTTACATCAAATAACTGTTTGTTGTTTATTTAAAAGATGAAAATTTGCATTTTTTATTGGCCAACAATTTCAAAGGAAAACAGAATCATAAATAAACAAATTCTTAATGTTTTGCCAACACAAATCGTCTTTGTGAAATCTTTGCGACTATTTTTTAATCTTTCTAAAACCTTTGTAATCCTTGAATTCTTTGGTGAAATTTTTTGAAATCTTTAGCTAATCTTTGTCTGTGAAAACTTTTTTGTTCGTTTGAAATTATTGAAATCGTTTGAAATTTTTTAAATTCTTGAAATCTTTTGAAACACTTATGGATTTTTTTTTAAATATTTGTGAAATCTGTTGTATTCAGTTAAAATCATTGAACTATTGGGAATCTTTTTCAAATATTTTAAAATATTAAAAAAAATTTGAAACTATTTAAAATATTTGTAATCTGATTAATCCTTTTTGAAATCTTTGAAAATCTTCTAACATCATATCTCTATGAAATTTGGATGTAATCTTTTGTATAGAGTTGAAATTATTGAAATATTTGTGAAACTTTGTAGAAAAATTTGAAATCATTGCATATCTTTGAAATCTTAAAAATCCTTTTTGAAAATCTTTAAAATCCTTGAGTCTTGATGAAATGTTTAAAATCTTTTTCAAATTATTGTGAAATAAATATCTATTTAAATATTGTTTATGTAGAAACTAAAAAAACTCATCTAATTAGAATTAAACAACATAAATTAAACATTTAAGGAAAACCAACACTTCATACCAATTTCGTTATCAAATTATTCAACAATTTTTCAAAATTTTTAGTTAAAATAAAATTTAATCTGCCTGAGTTTTGTTAAAAGGTTTTTTTTTTGTAGTACTAAGTGAGTTTTCAATTTTCTTTTCTTCTAATAATAAATTTGTTTTTTCTTTAGAATTATTTTGTTTGACTAAAGAAATTAATTAACGAAATTAATGAAAATCCATCAGTGTTCGGGTATTAGGTTATCTACTGTAAAACGAGACGATGTACCCGAACACCTCCAAAACACTAAAAAAAACAATGAAAATGTTGAATTTTTTCTTTTTTCTTAAAACATATTGATCGTGCACTTTGATCTTAACTGCTTTTATTACTCAACAAAAGCGTGCACTCTAAAGAAAATCACGACACAAAAACCTCTCTTTCTTAGCTTTAGCCATAAACTGCGAGGCAACAACAGCTGGTTTCTCGAATTCCAACGAACTTTTATTTTTTTTAAACAATCGCGCCACTTGTGTTTTTTTAATATTTTAAATAGTTACTTAAAATATTTTAAAGTATTTTATAAAATTTTGTATGGAAACGTAAAATCTTTGAAATTTTTGTGAAATGTATTGAAATATTTAGAAATATTTATGAAATCTTTGTTTGTGAAGTCTCTCGGATTCGTTTGAAATTATTAAAATCTCAAATGTATTGAAACCTTTCACAATTGTTTAAAATCTTTGAATTCTGGTGTACTATACTCTTTTTAAAATCTTTTGAAACATTTTAAAATGTGGGTAAAATCTTTGAACTCTTTTGAAAACTTTGATATGTTTGTGACACTTTTCTTTAATCTCTGTGAAATCTTTTGTGTTAGTTTCAAGTAATTAAAATCTTTTGAAATCTGGTGTAATATACGCTTTTTGAAATCTTTGATATTCTTGAAATCTTCTGAAATCCTTAATAATTCTTTTAAATATTTGTGAAGTGTTCCTGTAATCTTTTGTAATAGTTTAAAATCATTAAAATATTTTAAATCTTTGTGAGATATTTGGAAATCTTCTAAAACATTCTGAAATCGCTTAAAATGGTTGACATCTGGTGTAATGTGTCCTTTTAAAAAAATCTAAAATCCTTGAAACCTTTTGAAAGTTTTAAAATATTTGTAAAATATTACAAATCTCTGACATCTTCTCTAAACGCCTTTGTCAAATCATTGAATCCTTCTTAAGTCTTTGAAATCCGTGAACTCTTTTCGAATTGTTCAAAATCTTTTTAAATCATCTTGAAAATATTTTTAAATAATAATATATCTGGCGCATACTAAAAAATAGAGTGGTTAATCCATAGAAAATTGTTTTAAAAACAAACAAAAAAATTCAAATTCAAGGTTTTCGTGATCAATTAAAGGAGATTTCCAGGTTTTCAAGGATTTCAAGGTCGCTGCACATCCTGTTACAATAAGTAAAGCTTTTTCTATCATCGGGTGTAAATTCTGGGGACTTTGTAATACCTTTTACGTTTGCCTAATTTTGGCGGAGGAGTGGGCGATCTCTTCCTCTTTGGTTTCTTTGAACCAGTTGGTGGATGAGATGGTTGAGACATTAGGTCTTCAACGGAGAGTCTGTATTTGTGAACTTTCTTTTGTCCGTTGTCGTCAACTTCGTAATCTTCTTCGTTCATCCATTCGTTGTATTGGTCCAAGTCCAAGGCCCAAGTAGCGGATACTTTGTATGTCGTTCTATAACATAAAACAATTGAATTCATTAATCTGGAATGCAGATCGTTTGAAAATATTGCACTGAAAACGATAATTCAGAGCAGTTCAGTAGTTCCATTTTAGGAAAAAAAGAGGATTTAAAAAAAGGGATTTTATTGAATATTACAAAAATTTTATACAATATGCGTATCTCGTGAATATTGAACGAGTGCACTCTTCAGCAATGCCGACCGTCAAAAATACAATAGAAAAAATCAAGAAAATTAAAGATTTTTAAAAGTTGAAAATTCTCAGACGTTCAAAAAATTTTTTTAATAACAGCTAAAAGAAGATTATAGTGTGAACAACAGAGAATTAAAAAAATTAAAAATTAATAAGAAAATGATTAATAAAACAATCAACTACAAATTATTTACAATTTTTCAGAGGATCCTAATAAACGCTACTTTTTGGCATATTATTTTCGATTTCGAAAATTTTGTTTCTACAAACACAACTAACTTAATTATCCCTGATACGCGGTTTTACATATTTAATAACGTGTTTTAAAAGTATTAAAAATGAATCAAGATTCCTATTTATTATCCACTAGAATGCTAACTGTATTATTAAAAGAATACAATCAGAAAATCCAAATATTTAGAAATTCAAAAATTTGATTGCATTTTTTAAATAAAAAATCCAATATTTTATAGAAAAATGATCTCTTTGCGTAAAAGTTTCATGTTTTTTTTCACGTTTGTTATCTTGAAAATTGACCTTTTTCGGATGAATTTAGCTGCCTGTAATTTAAAACACAAATCTATTTGGTTTAAAATATGAATTATTAAAGATTTTGTTAACAATTCATGTTTTTTGTTTGAAAATTGAACTATTTGGTTAAAAAATTAACTCCTTTTTAAACATTTTTGTTTGGTTTGACATTTATCTATTTTGTTGATAATGTACCTCTTTTTTTGGGAATTCTTATTTTTGGTTTGAACATTGAACAATCTGGTTGATGTAATTTTTCTTTTTTGACTAAAAAATCGCTTTTGGTTGAAAAATCAACTATTTGATTTAAAATTCGTCTTTTCGGATGATTTCGAAGATTCAGCATATAAGTTGAAAATTTAACTTTTTGGTTTAAAAATTCAACAATTCCGTTGATTGTTTTTCTACTTTGATTCAAAACTCTTTTTTGGATACTTGCCTTAAAATCATTTTTGTTTAAATATGAAATATTACATTTTTCGCTGAGAATTCATCTTCTCGAGTCGAATATTCAACTATTTAGTTTTTAACCACTTTGTTGAAATTTTTTGTCAAAAATTCATCAAACTAGTTAAAAATACATCTATTTGGTTGAAAACGTACTATTTGGTTTAAAAGTAATTTTTGTTATGCATAGTACTATTTCTTATTTAAAATTAAAAGATTTTCTGGTTTAAATATCAACTATAAATTTTTTCTTTGAAATTCATATTTTTGGGTAAAATTTAAACACTTGGTCATAAGTTGTATTAATGTGTTTGAAAGTTTAATATTTTATTTGAAAATTCCTTTTTTTCGTCGCTGGAAATTCCAATATTTAGTTAAAAATACATCTGTTTTGTTGCTGATGCATTCTTTTTACATGTAATATTAAGAATTTGAAGCGTTTTAATATCAATTTAATATTACTAGCCCACATTAATTTTATTTAAAAGAATTTATTCCCCTATTTCTGTAAAAATCTCCTTTAACAATGTCTTGTTCTTCAACACCTTGAATTTTTGTTTATGCATCTCAAAAAATTATTTGAAAAATTCTAAAAAATGGGTAAAAATTCTCGATTTTAGGTTTCTTAGTATCTTTATTATTTTAGTATATACATTTAACTTTTTCGCTAAAAATTAACTTTTTTTAAATTTTAGTAAAGAGAAATCATCTTTTTTGTTTAAAAATTGAATTCTTTGTTTAAAATTCCACAATTTTGTTCAAAAGTCATCATTTTTTGTTGAAACATCAACCATTTTGGTAAAGAATTCCATTATTTGTTTCCTAATTATTTGTAGATTGATAATTTACATTTTCTTGTTAAAAATACAACTGTTTTGCATTACATTTGTGGTTTGGACTTGGAAATTCTATAGTATGATTAAACGAAAAATTATTTTGTTAAACAGTCCTCTTTCTGGATGCATTTAATGGGTTTTCATTTATATGTAAATCTATTTTGTTTAAATGTCAACTATTACATTTTTCGTTGAGGATTCACGTTTCTTGAGTGGAAATTAAACATTTTGGTTAAAATTTGAATTACTTTGTTAATAATAATTATTTTTTTGGCTGGGGTTTCATAATTTTAGTTGAAACTTAATTGCTTTAATTGCAAATGTAACTGTTTTGTTCAAAAATTAGTTACTTTTTATTGTAATTCAAGTATTTAGTTAAAAATTCACGTATTTTGCGGTGAATGCAATATTTTTGCTTGAAATATTAGAAGCTTGAGGCATTTTGATTTAAATTTATTATTACTACCTAATTTTATTTTATTTCAAAGAATCTATTACCCTATTTTCGTGAAAAATCTCCTTTACAAGCGTCTTGTTTTCTAATGCAGGGTCTCTAACGATTCTTAGGAATAAAATTAAAGGTGCTTTCCAGGTTTTCCAGGTCTCCTTTATTTACATCAAATAATGAAATAACAGTTTATTATAAATGTAAAAAATGAGCCACTTTATTTATTATTGTTTAGATTTAAAAAAAAGCAGAACCATAAATAAACTAATTTTTTATTTTTTGCGAACATAAGTCGTCTTTTTAAATCTTGTGAAATCTTTTGCAATTTTAATGAAATCTTAGACGTATTTGTGAAAGCTTGCTTTAATATTTTGTTGTGAAATCTTTTTTGCTCGTTTAAAAACATTAAAATCTTTAGAAATCTTCTCAAATTTGTTGAAACCTTTTGAACTAGTTTTAAATCTTTAAAATATTTTCGAAATCTTGCATATTCGTTTGAAACCAATGAAACATTTGAAATCGTTTAAAAGATTTTAAATATTTGGAAATCTTGTGTCCTGTACCCTTTTTGAAATAATTGGGATTCTTGTATTCTGTATCTTTAAATTCTTTAATTTTGTTTTGAAAGTTTTAAAATCTTTGAAAATGTTCGACATATTCGAAATCTGGTGTAGGCGCCTTTTTCAAATCTGGTCGACATCTTTTAAAACATTTGTGAACTTTTTTTCAAATCTTTGTTTGTGAAATCTTTTTTAAATCTTTATTTGTAAAATCTTTTTTGATCGTTAAAATCATTGATTTATTTGAATTTTTTCAAATCTTCCAAAATTGTTTTGAGACCTTTTGAATCGTTTCAAATCTTCGAAACATTCTCAAATCTTTGAAATTCTTTAAATCTTTGGAAAGTTTTAAAAGCTTTGTGAAATTTTTATGAAATATTTGACATTGGGAGTACAGGCCTTTTTAAAATCTTTGAATTTTTTTTCTGATATAGCCTGGGCTCATTCTAATTTTGAAACTGAATTAACATTCAAATTTCCAACAAATAAGTATTATAATTTGTCACTTGGATATCACAAAAAAAATGTATACTTTAACATTACATATAACATATATATACATATAACATAAATTATATCTTGACAAATAAAATACTTTTCAGTAGAAAAATTCCTTCTAAACGTGTTCTTTCTCTCCTAAGAGACTAAAATATTGAAATTACTTTTCGCATTTCAATAAAAAAGCTGTTTTAAAATAAAGAAAAAAATTAATTCAAGGTTCCCGTGAAAAATTCAAGGAGATTTACAGGTTTTCAAGGTTAAAGAAATCCAGGAGAATTGAAGGTTTTCAAAGTTTTCAAGGTCGTTGAACACCCTGTAATGCCATGAATTGTTATTTGTGATTCCTCAAAAATAAATCGAAACCTTCGAAAAAGGAGAATACGGTAAAAAAATTATAAATTGTGCATATTTCAGGAGCTTTTCAAATTTAAGGGAAAAAAGTATGACGAAATGTGACCCATGGTACATATAATACAAGGGGAGCAAACGCTTTACCTTGGATTCGAGATTCCGAAATTAGCTTCTGGATAGTCCCAGGGAAGTTCTAGATTAGTCCAGGAATCGTAGCTGTCGGGGAAATAATACCAGTGAAGCAATACAGAGCGATCTCGTCGCAAGCATGGTCGAGCATATTCTTCTTCCAGAGGATCAACTGCTGGATAAATAATGTGAGTGGCATCCGCCTCATTTTCAGCGATTGTACCCTGATGACGACGAACGACTTCTTTTACTTTCGTGGCTGTCGCTTTATCGATATCGGATCTTACGAATATGCTGGGTAATGCTAAGCATCTATTTTGAACTAAGGCACGTTCCATTGCCGTTAGCATATCGATCAAAAGATTCATCCGAGAGCCCGACTGCAAAAAGCGGTGATGAGTACGAGATGATTCGGGAAGAAAATACAGGCCACGGACTCACTTCAGAGGCAAAAAATAGTGCAATAGGGTCAAAAATTTGAAAAATACTGTTAAATTTTTCAAAAAGTATTGAACATATGAAGATCCGAAACCAAAAAGTATGCAATGGAATATTGACTTTATTTTCTGAGCAAAAACTTCTAGTTTTCTAAAGTATAATTTTAAGAATATAATATATTTTATATAATATAATATAATATATAATATAATATTATAAATATAAAAAAATAATACGTTTATTTAAAATGTTTTTTAGTCTATAAATTATATAAATTCCTATTTGATTATCGCAGGCTTCGCAGATTGAAAGTTCGACCATTTTTTTGACTTTTTTCTTTGGTTGAAAATTCATATTTTTGGATTGCGAATTTATTTCCGTGGAAATTTAAATTATAATTTAAATTGGTATAGTTAAAAAATATATATACACTAACTTATTAATTTTGATGATATAAAAAATCAAAAGTTAAATTATTAATCCTAAACATACAAAATTGAAAAATTTTGAAATTAAATCATCGTCTTTTTGGTAGATCATTTTTTTGTTTGTTAAAAATGTAACTGATAGGTTAAAAAAATCTATTTTAATGGATGATTGGCAGAAAATTCATTTTTATTTTAGAGTAACCCAACTTTTGTTCATTTTAACATATACTCTTTTCTTATGCAATATCAACTATTACACTTGTCGTTGCAAATTCATATTCTTCAGTTTTTCAAATTTTTCCTAATACAACTCACTGGTTAAAAGTTAAGCTAATTGTCTTAAAATATCTTTTTTTTGATGAAGATTCATAATTTTGGTTAAAAATTCGTTTTTTTCTTCATTGAAAATTAATGTTTTTTGAACATTTATATCCTCGGGTGGAAAATTCAACTATTTTGTAGAAAAATCGTCTTGTACCATGGAAATTTGTTTTTCTTTAAAAACTGCTTTTATTTTAAACTATAATTTATTGTGGTTGGAAATATCAACTATTTTTCATCTTATTAGGTTAAAAATTAAACTCATTGGTTAAAAGTTAAACTAATTTCCTAACATTAAATTTATTGATGCAAGATTCATAATTCTAGATGAAAATTCGTTTTATTTCTTATATAAAAATTAATTTTTGTAACAGAAAATTCAACTGATTGATTGAAAATTATATTATTCGCTGAAAAATAATTTTATTGTTTGAAAGTTGAACTAATATCTTAAATCCTTGAAAAGTCAACAGTTC
>JAAAKG020139205.1:0-12422 GCA_010014905.2 Druon quercuslanigerum
AACGAAGGTAAGAAGGTTATTGGTAGAGCAGCCCCCCTTATAAGAAGTAAAAATATATCTAATAAGGCTAAAATGGCCGTGCATAATTCCATTTTTGTACCAACTGTACTATACGGCAGCGAGACATGGACATATCAAAGAAAAGATAAGAGTAAAATTAACGCGATCGACATGAGATTCCTGCGCATAATATGCGAGAAAACTCTGATGCACAAAGTAAGTAACGAGATAGTCGATAGTCGTGCCATGTTTAGTAGGGTGGTCCAAAAATGCATAGCAAAATTTTTTGCATGCTAGAGGGCATCAATTCCCTCCATTCTATTCCAAATCCGAAAAAAGGAATTACGTAATTTTTCATTTTTTTATTTTGATTTTACAGATGCCGGTTTTGACTATGGGGGTCTGTAGAGAATTATCCAATGAAGAATTTCATGTATCAGACATATGGGTTTGACACCCCTAACACACCCTCACAAGTACCTGAAAACTACCCTTAAAACCAAAAATGTCAATTCTTCATGAAATCGACCTTTTGAATACTGTATTTTCGTCTTTTTTCAATTAAAATTATTAATATTGAACTAGTGGAATATTTATTATCATTGGTTCATTAATTTTTAATTGCTTAAACATATGGAATTTGTATAAATAATTTTTTTTCAAAATTCGTTTTGTTCCTTAAAAATTATTACTATTGGTTTAGTGTAATATTTATTAACATTAATGCATCAATTTTCAATTATTTAAACAAACGGAACTTGTTGTTTTTATGTTTTTGAAGTTTTTTCAATACAAATTATTACTATTGGTCTAGGAATATTAATTAACAGTGTTTATTAATTTTCTAAACATTTAAATTATTTCCATTTGTGTAAAAAATGTTTTTTTTCAACCATTCGTTGAACTGGCAGCTTATTTCTATCAAGTAACATAAATTCATCTTTAAATATTTTTCTATTGTGGAAACAATAAATTATTATTTACTTTCAACTAATAATACTATTCAACTAAGAATCTGTTTAAATGATTAAAAACTAATGAACTAATGTTAATAAATATTCCACCAGGCCAATAGTAATACGTTTTAGGGGAAAAACGAATTTTTAATTAAAAAAATATTTAAACAAGAAACATTTGTTTAAACAATTGAAAAATAATGAACGAATGTTAATAAATATTCCAATAGATTAATAGTAATAATGTTAAGGGGGGAAAAGATACAAATTTTCGAGAAAAAAATTATTTAAACAAATTCCACTTGTTTAAATAATTTACAATTCATTAACCAATAATAGTAAATATTCCATTAGACAATGTTCAAAAAGTCAATTTCATGAAGAGTTGACATTTTTGGTTTTAAACGTAGTTTTTAGGTACTCGTGGGAGTGGGTGAGGGGTGTCAAACCCATATTATACATACCAAATAAAATTGAGCAATGGATAGTTCTCTACAAGCCACTATACTATCCCGTCGCATTTTTTCAAACCATAAAAATTTATTCCAAAAACTCAAAAAAGTAATTTTTCCCCATGCATTTTACATGGGAAACTTCTAGTCAAAACCGGCACCTGTTAAAATAAAAAAATAAATAAAAATTAGGGATTTTTTTTTTCGTATTTGGAATTAAATGTGGATGCTGCTCAAGTTTTGTCAGTTAATGAGCAATAATTCTATATCGATTGGATTATATGTATATTAAATCAAATTGCATTTTTAATTTCTAGACTATTAGAGCAATCAGATTCAGAAAGTTTATATAGAATCTAGTTCACGATTTTTCTCTAAATTTAGTGACATTAATGCCGAAGTATTTGTTTATTTTGACAGTTTTAGTGAAAAAGTGGTATCCTAAATTAATCCTAAATCCCCCCCCCCCAAATCCCAAATTTTTAATAATTATTGCTATATTTACAAAGAATTATTCAAGTAATTAAAGATATATTCACAAATATCTAGTAGCTAATCGCGTTTTCGTGGTTTCTTGAATAACATTTTTATCCTCTTTTGTATTGAATTATAGAGATTTTTTAGACTTCTAGCGCTGATGTTGCCCAACGCTGACTTTACCGTCCTAACGGGGGGTTTTACGTGCTTCTTCTGCATTATATGTACATTCAAAATCCACCAAGCTCACATTTTTATATTTTAGTTTTTTATAGCATGAAAATATCACGAATAATGAGTAAAAAGAATAATGAATAAAGAATAATGATTAAAAGAGGGTTAAAACATTTTTTTCAATTGATTATTTACAACTTTTCATTTACTCAAAAATGTAAGTGGAATATCTATGAAGCGAATATTATACTTAAACCACATTTATAGAGAGACATTTGTAGAGTGATTGAAGCCAAACATGTTCGTTATCGAATTTTCGGCACCAGCAGACGCAAAATTGTAGCCAAGGAGAATGAAAAGAAAGAGAGGTATACCTTGTATGGGAGTTGTGGCGATTATACCCGGAATATTCTGTTAAATTAATCGTCCTTATCATCGGCGCTCTTGGAGCTGCCAAGCTTTCACTGGTTAAGAGCCTGAAAAGCATCTCTGCATGTAAACAATATGCTACAACACTTGCGGAGGAAATGCAGAAGGCGGTCACCCTTGGGTCGCTCCGTGTTCTGGGATTGAATAAGATGATTATTATGGAATTAATTATTAATTATCGGCAGCATGGAAGCACGCGTGCGTTGCAAATCGGCTGTCATACGCAGTCATACGTGAAGTACGCTGTGATGGCGATATGAGACGTATTACGCACGCACTCTACCTGTCCATCACAACATTGCGGCAGGTGATGACAGCATGGGTGCGTATGTCTTGCACAGCGTGCATCCTACGCATGCGAGTACTGTGCGTCGCAAGATTGTTACCTGGGCTACATTCGACGATTACACTCTACACTGTAGCGCGTAATCGTCGAATGTACACTGTTAGAAATTTCTATGGCCATTTTACTACAAATGTGATGGAAGCAATACACATATACGTGTAGTAAATTTAATATACCATTATATCTTGTAAAATTAATATGCACGTATAGTAAAATAGAGTGCGTGGAAGTTGAAAGTGCTTTGATGCACCCAAATCTTGTCCAACATTGAAAACTAAAGTGATAACCTACAGTTCATCGATTAAATTTGTAATTACAATCAAAGCGCAAAGTACGGATGAGATCATCAAAATTCACTGTAAATATTAGCATTTTTACGTGAATACTGCTGCTTTCAGGTTAGGTGTCTAAATTATTCGTTTAATTGAACTTTTAACTTAAAGCCCAGTATAAATTATGCTTAAATAGAAAAAATATCATGCTTTATTATTTAGAATTGAACATTACTGCCAATATTATTTCTAATTTTTTTTAAAGTGAAATTATCAGCTTTTCTAAAAGTTGATCAATATACATGTATATTAAATTTACTAGGAAGCATTTTAATAACTATTTTATAGACTGAATTCTTAGGTTTACCATACAAATGTATAGTAAATTTATATTAAAATTGCAAAAATGTTTAACAGTGTAGGGCTTGAGATGTTCTTCAATCACTGCCTGATAATCTTCGATGTACATTTTATGCGTAATGAAAGTCAAGTCAACTTTCCCGAAACTGCTGTATGCTGCCCATACCGTGACGGATCCAGCACCAAAGTTTCGTGTGAAAAACGAGGCTCTTGTTGAAGATCAAACGAATCATCCAACTGGGCTGTCTAAATTAAATTTTTTTCGTCAGTCCAGACAATCTGAGACACAAAACCTTCAACTATTTGTGCGTCCAATACAGCTTCTCTTCCACAAAACTTTTAGCGTGACTGCCTGCGGAGATTATCAAGCAGTGATTTAAGAACATCTCAAGCCCTACATTGGACAATTCTGCTCTGCTCGGTTGATATTTCAACAGGACGATGCGTCAATACCATAGAGAGAATACAGATAGAGGCGACAAGCCATAGGCCGCTCTGTAAACGAGACCGTCCAAGGTGACTGTCGGGTTTTTCTGATTATCTTTACGAAGCGTGGGGAGCATGGTGGGGAGAGGCATAAGAGCATAAAGATAACTCTATGCATAAGATTGAGGTGACTGTCGGGTCTTCTGATTCTCTTTCTCTCTCTACGCCGGGACGGTTCCCAAGCTGGCTTGTCGCCTCCATCTGTATTAACTCTATGGTCAATACACGCCAGCAAGTCCACCGAGGATTGCTTGGCCACGGCGAAGAGTTGGCCACGTACTCGAGTGGCTCCCGTTTCTAGGGACCCCAGTCCGATTGAAAATGTTTGGGTCATTATAGCTCGCAATGTTTATGATGAACCCAAGCCGTATGCGCCGATCGCAGAGCTCAAGGAAGCCTTAAAGACAGAATGGGACAACATCAGCACAAGAAGCATAAAAAATTTCAATTATTCAATACTAAAATGGATAAAAATGGTATTCAAGTGCGACGAAAACCCGATTGACTACTGATTTTTTGTGAATATAGCTTTATTGACTTGAATAATTCTTTGCAAACATAGCTTCGATTGCTTAAAAGCAATTATTTTGATCGAATTTTTCTCAATTGTCCCTTTTTTCGGGAGACTACTGTTTTCACTAAAACTCTCGAAATAATCGAACGGCTCGCATTAGGGCCATCAAATTTTGAAAAAAATCGCCAATTTGATTCTATAACACATAGGGTGCCCCTATAAATGTGGGACACACTGTACTTGCTTGTTTCTATACCGGTAGGAGACACTTCTTTTTCAGATAACTCAGGCAATTTAAAAAAATCTAAATCAGAATTTTGTATTTGACATTTTTCAAACAGTAAGACCAATGAAATCAGAAATGAAGGTTTGAATTCAGAGTTTTCCTGTCATGCATGAAAATTTCTGATTTACTGCATCAAGTTCGATTCGTTGCATATTTTTTGGTTCCATAACTGTAAGTGAGACTTTTTTGTATATAATTAAAACATTAAAAAATAAAAACGAAAAAAGAAATTAAGACTTATTATAAAATAATATTAACACCTGAATTTATTTGAGAGCTTGTAACTTTTCCAATTTCGATTATAGAAACTTGTTACGGGATTGTTATGGGATTTTAGTATCAGGGTCCGAAGAATTTACAAAGACTAATCAAGTGTCTTCATATATTTTCAAGAATGTTTCAAACTGTTCAACGTCGCAGATTTTTTCGTAAGATAAACTACTTTTTCAGCTCGTTTAGTCAGTGTAAAAATGTTTATACTTTTAGGGTGAGTGACACATTTTTGTTGTTATCTCTTTAAATGTTATGAATAATTTACGTCAATTTTAATGCAACTTTGTTTTTTAGGATACAGAAATACAAACGTGGCAGAAGCCCATTAGTTTCTAAATAAATGAAAAAAACAATTGCAAAATAAGTGTTAATACATCATTATTGCACACAACCGCTGAATTGTTTTAATTATTTTCTAATATCTAATAGAGATAATAAGTGACGCTGTAAATAATTCTTTATTCGTGTGTTGCTAATTGTAAAAAAATTCTTTATATAATATGATAATTTTTCGACATTTTTCATATTTCAAACTTGAACATTTTTGAGGCAGCAGTAGAATTATTTGGTTGAGATTGACTTGGGGCAAACTTTATTCTGTATCCTTTTGGGAAAATCGTGAATCAGTTTGAACTTTCAGAAAACCCTTTTTTTTTGTCGTAAGGTATCTAGTCAAGGGAAAGTGATGAAATATGTGAGGGGGAAGTGGAATTAAAGACTACTTGGGAAATTGAGAAAAGGGTTGATGATTAAGGTAGTCCTTATTATCCATAATTTAAAATATTGGTCTTTGAATCCTCAGTTTTATGGCGTTATATGAGGAGAAAATGCCCTGAAATGTGTAGAAATGTCCCTATTACGCCCCACTTAAAAAGTGGCGCTGACAAGGCCCATACCAGTTTTTCTATTTTCAATAAAAATACTTAAATTATTATAGGGCAAAAATGGAACATAAAAATATAACTATCTTTCATTAATTATAAACACAGTGTTGTTGTCGGGCATTCGCGAGAGATACTCTGTTACAACACACATCTGCCATATTGCGCTCGTCAAGGAACGCTTGGTCAACCTAACATAGTTTGAATGTTTGATGAAGATATATGTATCGATGATAAAAGTACCTATTATTTTTAGTAAATAGTTTTTTTTATGAATATTTTGTACGCTGACGGCTAAAACATAATTGATAAGAAAATAAAAATACTCTAAACCTAGGTTGAATACGTGTTAAGAAACATTGTGCAAGAAAAAAAATTAATTTCTTTTCATTATGCTACTAAAAATAATTTTTTAAAACTATTTTAAAAAATTGTACCCGCCCGAGAACAATTTTTAATATATTATTAGTAATTCTATGATATTTAGTTGACGTAAGCATGAAGCAATTTTTCTTTCATTGCTGAAGTATTAAAAAATTTTAAACTTACATCAAAATAAGTTGCAAAAAAGATTTATTAGTGAAAGTTTTAGAGTTCAAAATTCGCGCCGCAGCGCATCAGTGCAACGAATACGTAGGCGATGTAACTTATCCACCCAAATAGAGTTATGCAGGTCGAATAAGTCAAATTAGGTATTATAAGTTGTGACGACAGCTGTTAAGATGTGTGTACGCTGAGGGTTAAGCAATAATACCAACTGCATGGGAAGAAACTTTGCTTCTTTAATAATTTAAAAAAATTATTTTTCCCTGTAAGTGTACTTTGATATTATTTTTCATTTTTTAAAAGCTGTTAATGACATGATAAAATCGATACACAAAAAAATATCGATTTTATTACTTAATTGAATAGTTTTTGAAAAATAAAAAATAGTACTGTGGGTATGTGATTTGAATTGAAAACGTACAGACTTTCACTATAGCTTCATTTATTCAAAATGTAAATAAGATCAAGGTGTACAAGATTCGATGACCCGACATAGTATCCGCAAAAACGATCTCTCGGCAAGACGGTCAGTTCAAGACTCCCCATCCTTCCCTCAATGTATCATCTCCTAGCTCTACCCCAATAGTTATGGCAAGATGTTGAATGCCTCCTTCACGCAAATGTTCCTCGAAATTGTCTGCCATGAATGCCTTGTGTTTATCGATTATAATGCTTCTGGTATTGCCGAAGGTTTATTAAAGATTGTTCAACTTAGCCAGAACTTCCCCACTTCCCAAGGTCTTCGTCGCGTACAACCATACAAACTTGATGAATCCATCTCTAATCACCAGCAAGTATTAGTAGCTCTTCCTCGTTGATGGTAATGGTCCTACGTGATCCACATAAAAAGAGTATCCATCGGTACCTCATCTTTCGGAATCGGATTCAGGAATCCCTCAGCTTTACATTGCTTCCTGGAACCAAGAATACATTAAACACAATTCTGAATATATGCTTCGACCTTTTTCGGTAATTTCTCTATCCAGCATTGTCGCAGTATCATCTCCGTGGTTTTCTCCACTCCAAAAAAATCCTACATCATGAGCTCTCTGGATTATCTCCTGCTGCATACCCTTAGGGACAACCAACCTCTTGGTTTCGCCTTCTCCCTTGTACTGCTTTGAACGGCTCATATGTCAGAAGCGTTTTTATTGCTTTAAATCCCTGATTTCAGTCTTGTGCCATCTGAAATCTGTCCATTAGACTATCCCGTACTAGGAGCAATCATGCTGGATAATCTACTCAGCGCGTCGACATGCTTCATCCTCACACCTGGTCGATGCTCGACTCTGTACCGGAATACTTCCAGTTCCATCACCCATCTCGAAACTTTGTATGAGAGACTATCTTTCTTCAGTGACATCTCGAAGTAGACTCTAAACTTTCTCACGGCCATGACTACAGCCAACATCTTCAACTCGTAACTGTGGAGTTTCATCTCGGCGTCTGACGCCTTGCGACTCATGAAGTGCACCGGATGTAATTGT
Source organism: Druon quercuslanigerum (assembly GCA_010014905.2). NCBI lineage: Eukaryota > Metazoa > Arthropoda > Insecta > Hymenoptera > Cynipidae > Druon > Druon quercuslanigerum. Next base: position 7,940 of record JAAAKG020139205.1, read on the forward strand.
CCATCGTCTAAGGCTACTTGAAGCAATATTGCTCCATAGCCATCCTTGGAAGCATCAACTTCTGTCTCCAGATTGGGATTGTCGATCCTCAAAAGTGGCTCTGCCGACATATCTTTTTTCAACGTCAGAAATGCCCTCCGTTCATCTTCTCTCAAAATGATACTTTGTCCTTCTTTGAGCAAATCGCTCAGCGGCTTGATAATCTGCGCGTACTTTGGGTTGAACTCCCTAAAATAGCCACCCACCCCTAAATGGGATTGCAAAGCTTGCTCAGTCGTTGGTTCAGGAAAATTCAACTACTCCTCAACCTTCTTTGGTGATAGCCGGATCGTCCCATTCTCGATCACGTACCCTATAAATTCAATCTTTTTCTGCAAGAGTTGACATTTTTTCCATTTGTTTTTTTTCTGGAATATTTTTCGATAAACTAATAATATCGTCTAAATACATTTAAAGGATCCCTGATTTAATAAAGTCCCTAAAAATGCAGGTCATGTAACGCTGAAACACAGCTGGTGCATTACAAAGGCTAAACGGTACTCTTAGAAATTCATACTGTCCCGTCGGTGTAACGAAAGCAGTATATTTTCTACTATTCTGGGCGACCTTCACATGCAGATGGCACCCTGGCTTCAGCCATCTTATCTAAAAGGTCTTTAATCAAAGGTAATGAATTATGTTGTCTCATCGTGACTTTGTTCAGAGGCTTGTAGTTTATACAAACTCAAGGTGTGCCATCCTTTTTTCTGACTACTACCACCTGACTGGTATACTCGGAATAGCTTGCTATGAGATAATCCTTAGCCTCCCATGCCTGTATCTGCTGACCAAGTTCAGCAACCTCTAATGATGCGAGTCGTTTTGTTCGCGACTTATTGACTTATTGTCCGTCAAGATAATTTCCATCTCTACCAGGACTTCCTCGTTGCCGGTAGGCTGATACCAGCTCTCGCACCACGTCCTTGAACTCCTGGTCTATCTTTGAGACAATTTAATTGCCCTCGTGGGGCATCAGCATCAAATAGCCTTCGTACGGCCACATCTGAGTTCCTCCTTTTCTGGTGTTCACCACTACCTGATCGAGTAATTGTAAATCTAAAATAGTCTTCTCTGGAATAACACCCTGTGGTGTAACTCTGAAAATTAACAAACATGCGACATTATCCATTATCGTAGTAGTTTTGAAACGCCCGTTAGTTTGGAACTGTCCAATACTAGCTGCCATTACAGTCTCATGAATAGTTTCCAGACCTGTAAAACCTGCTTCTCGATACTGATCTCCTCGCATCAGATTAAAGTGGCTGCCGCAATGTATGGCAGCTGTCACGTTAATCCCATTAATCGTGCAATCCTTATAACGCAATTTCGTGCACCACCTCTCCATCAGCATTTAATTTCCCGCACCCTTTCCGTCATGTCTCCTATATTCTTCTTAGTAAATATACTTTTCACTCAAGTGCTCGCTGTACACTCGGAAGCAATATGCCCAAACCCGTCACATTTAGGGCACTTTTTCCCTTTCCATTCATTCTGACAGTCACGACTTAAGTGGCCTGCGTCACCACAATTATAGCAGTTGATGCCCCTCTCCTTTGATTGATCTTTCGAACTGGTAGAAGGCCCTTGTCTTTCATTACTCATCTTCTCTCCGCAGGTTTCCTATTTGACGTCATCTTACTTCGCATCTCCTCGTACATAGTCATCTTTGATCGAAATTTCGAAGAATCTTTCGCTCCGTATAGAGTTGTTTTATTCGATTCGAAATCCGGAATGCCGTCGATTATATTCCCGATCGTTTCCTTAGCCTCTAGATCGATTCGGCTTGCCAGTTTCCTCATCTGAATGATATATTCTTGGAAGGTTTCGTCTTTTTTCTACTTTAGCGTCGAAAGAAGTCGATGAATTTCGCGACAGTCGGTTTTCAACTCAAATTCTTTCTTCAACGCGACCTTCATTCCCTTCCATGTGTTTATTATTGACTGGGTATCCAGCCATAACTTCGCGGTACCGTCTAATGTCCTCTTTGCAATCACGAGAGTTTGCAGGTTCGACCAGTCGTAAAAAATCGTATTTTCGTCTATAATGTCCAACCATTTACTCGCTGGAAAAGTTTTGTCTTCTCCCGTAAACTTAGGGAGAGTCCCTTCAATATCACGAAATTGAATACGACCAGCTCATTCGTCTATTTGTGCACTATTTCGTTTACGATTTCCTAGTGCTAAACGTCGGTGTTCTTCCCTTTCTAGTTCTTCCAATCCTGGCCTAGCCTCTTGATCTTGTACTTCACGTTCGCACATAGCCTCTGCCTGCATTTCACGTTGGCGGTTGGCCCTAGTCTTTGCGGTCGCGCCTGGCCTGACCTTGCTCTTCGTGTCTCACCGCATCTTGTTCACGCCTTAAAATTTCTTGCTGTCGTCTTAATTCTGCGAGAGCATCTCGCTCAGCCCTAATAGCATCGCGCTCTGCTGGGACCTGTTGCAATCCGGTCTTCGGTATCTCCAGACTTCTCTAGTTTGTCTTTGTCCTCTCATTCGAATGCACGTTCATCTGCTGCATTCCTGTTTAATACTCTTTTCCATATTTTCCATCGAAAGTCCAAGTTCAGCTTTACTAAGCACATCACAGTTTTTGTTGCTTCACTTCACAGTCTTTACATCACTTCAAACGATAGCGGCACTGCCTCAAGCGTCTTTCGTCTCCAACATCTTGCGCACGTTTTCTTTTCTTTTTACATCCCGGGCGAGCCCCCAAAAAGTTGTGAGTATGTGATTTGAATTGAAAACGTACACACTTTCATTATAACTTAGCGTTTATTCAAAATGAAAATAAAATCAAGGTGTACAAGATTCGGTGACCCGACATGGTATCTCTCGGCACAGCGGTCAGTTCAAGACTCCCCATCCCTCCCTCAATATCTCATCTCCTAGCTCCACTCCCGTACCTGCTTCTAACCTACCACAACCCTGCATATTTCTATGTGAGTATCTAGGATCCCACAGTATCCAAATACACTTATAATAAAAAAAACATTTTTCTCCAAGTTATTAAAAATCTAAAGTTTTAACCCCACATTTCATGAAATACCTCATTTTATGTGTTTAACGATAACGACAAAATATATATTCCTTTACGATTCACCAAATAATTAAAATAATAATGACTATAAGTTAATAAATCGCATTGTCTGGATTCGTTTGTACTAAGAAATAAGTGCCAAGAGTGGATATTAATCAATGAAAATTGAATATATGGCATAATGTTTTCTTCTGTCCTACGAACACATGAACACATAGTGGTACATGGTAATTAGTGACATTCATGCTTATATTCGTTATACGTTATATTTGTTTAATTAAAAGCTTACGTTTGACGAAAAACGCACTTTATTATTACTGTATTATTATTAACATTAAGAACCTTTTTATAAAATTGTTGTGCTTTTTAGTCTTTTATATTTTTAATCTGACAATAATTCTGCACACAAATTTATTCTTGCAGATATGTATATTTGGTAGAATGATACAAATATTTAAAAAAATGTTTAAGTTATCCAAGAATTCTTTTGAATAACAATTTTCCAAATTATTATTTTGAAGATAATTTTTATTTTTTAGTTACCTTAAATATTTGTTCGCGTTCTTTAACAAAATATATAAAATGCTCTAATACTATCAAAACAATATTCTCCGATTAAAGCAAAGAATTTTAGTAGATTTTTTTTTTAGAAATTATGGTCATAAAATGCTTTAAACCGTCATTAGGATAAAGTTTTTAGTTTCATTCTGTGGGTCTTATCTTATACAATAAGTTAATTATGCGAAATATTTTTATTACAACTTTTTATAGCATATTTTTCGGCAAGTTTTGGTTAATTTTAGAAGAATTGAATTCAATGGATGAACAAATCGCATTGTACATTAGGGTGATCCAAAAATGCATTGCAATTTTTTTCGCATGCTAGAGGGCAGCGATCCTCTCCCATTTTATTCCAAATCCGAAAAAAGAAATTCCGTAATTTTTCATTTTTTTATTTTGATTTTACAGGTGCCGGTTTTGATATATGGGTTCGACACCCCCAATATACCCTTACGAGTACTTGACAACTAACCTTAAAACCAAAAATGTAAATTCTTCATGAAATCGAGCTTTTGAGCACTGTATTCTGTTTTTTTTTTACTTAAAGTGGTTAATATTGGTCAAGTTGAATATTTATTATTATTGAATAATTATTTTTCATTTTTTAAATAAATTGAATTTGTTTAAATATATTTTTTTCGAAAATTCGTTTTTCCCCTAAAAAAAATTACTATTATTTCATTAATTTTCATTTGTTTAAGCAAATGAAATTTGTTGTTCATATGGGTCATTCCATGTCAAATTTACACTCAAATTTTAGATGTCATTCCAGTAATTTTTTTTCGATTCTTCGTCAAAAAATATTGGATACCTATTCCGTCTTTTTTTGTTTAAAGCATTTTTTTCG
>JAAAKG020139206.1:0-12422 GCA_010014905.2 Druon quercuslanigerum
TGACAATGATATTCTAGTGATATCATATAAATACCTGAGTATTCGCGAATCTAAGGGTATTCAGCATACGATGGTACGATAATACTCACGTACTTTTTTGAGCTTATCAAATGGATGAACATCGTTTTTGAAAGATTAAGCAGAACCATCCACCTAGAAATAGCGAAGCCCTGAATTGACCACAGTACATAGGTGATTGAACAGATAGTTCACCTCCGACGTAGAGTGGGTAAGGGCTTGCAAATTTCAAGAAACTTTGTAAGTCGCATGTTATACAGTGGCTAGACTATTTTAGGAGCAAGCGAGATGTTGTGCTATAGAACAGCATCTATAAAGCGGATCTTTACTACACACCCTTGAATTAGTCCTCAGAGGAGGGCTTGAATTTTAGGGCAGGAACTAAAGAGGAATTAAAAACGCAGTGGAGATGAAACGCCATCAACGGCGAGTACCATAAAACTTTAAATAATTATGAAGTGGATAGTGAGGCATCCAATATTTGTCTAAAAAGAGGGCCACGTATCCAGAAATGAAAGGATTCTTCATTGCCATTCAGGAGAGGGTGGTCAGCACCAGATTTATCGCAAACACGTTTTATATCAAGACATGTTTGACCGGTGCCGATTATGTGGACATACCAACGAAACCATCGAGCACATTATTCATGGTTTATGCGTTATGGCTGAGAAAGAATATACGCACAGACATAATGATGTGGCGTATTTATGCATAAACTGATTGCCTTGAACCTACGACTCATTACAGAATAAATATCTTTCTATAGATATATTCCAGTGCCTGTTTTAGAAAACGAAGATTGAGATGCGCGAGAAAAAATGTGAAGAAGTCTACATTATTGTCATGACTTGTCCACTTAACCGGGATTTGCAGTCAACCTAGACAAACAAGACCCAGAAGTACAGCGAGCTAAGAATTGAAGTAAAGACAATATGGAGGAATGTCAAACGTGTATATATTCATCCGATTGTGATTTTGGCTACAGTCAATTTGCACGCAAGACGCACTGAATATATTGAAAATTTAGGAGTCTGTAGGGTACAGGCAGCAGCTTAGAAAGCGGTTTTATTCAACAACTGTGGCATTGATAGAAACGTTCAACAGCATCAGGAAGAAATCGACTAAAACCCCATGAAGTGGCAAATGCCAGGCCTGAGAATGCATCCAGAGGCGACTGTTATTTACCTCCAGTGCTCGCGGCTGCTGTGTCAGGATAGCAGCTGTAAGGGGCGAACCTCAAATCACACCATGTTCCTAATTTTGTTCCTGCAACATCATGGCAGAAAATTTCAAACATCGTATCAAATTGGTTTATAACATCCTTTTCTCATTAGACATTTAACTTGGTCCGTGGCTGGTAAATTCAATAAATATTTCATCCTGCAATCTAAAGCTATTTAATCTTCTTAGGTCTTCTTGAATCCAATGCAGAAACCTTCCGCACGTTAAAGGTCATCAGTGCCTCACGTATGAAAGTGAGACTACTCATTTTCTAATCAACCAAGATTGGTAATTGAAGAGTCTCGTTTTACTTTCATCTGCTTGATTATTTTATCCTACACCAACTTTCTTCCAAATTTGGCGGCGATGATTAGTACAAAAAATGGATTGGATGAAGGAGATTTAAGAATCCGATAAACATTTTCAAGAAATTCTTTGGCAAAGGTGCGTGCAAGACTGCAATTTGAAGCGCCTATGCGTAACCAGGAGGCGGAGCCGTAGCAGTCACAAGAGTAAGAGGAACTTTTGGTAGTACAGAGTTATCGACTTGTTCGTTAGAGGTATTTTGTATATCTCTACTGCAAAAATGACCAATATTCTGCATATCCAACAAAATTACAACCACTGTGACACCACTTGAAATACAAAATTGCCTAATAATTAAATTATGACATGTATAAAGCGAGATGATATTGAGCAAACTGTCAAGTGTCGATAAGGGCCGCGCAGGACTTATAACTATATAAAGCTAGTTAGATAAACGTTTATTTTTCGGTCTGCTGACCCTAAAAAATTGGCTTGCTTACACTGCCATTCTTCACAGAATTTTATTACAACTACCTACTAAAAACTAACATCCATCCACACCTTATACCTAAACACCTCGCTTTTATAGCCTAACCTATTTTACACATACTTCCTCTTCTATTTACAATCTTTCCTCCTCCATTCTTCTTCCTCCTTCTTTCTCTCCTCCTCCATCTTACTTAACACCTCTTTCTCCCATGCTACTGCCCTTTTGTCCCCCCTTTCATGCAACAATACTTCCATGCTTATCTCACGCGTTTTCACCTGCTTACACTCCTCAAAGCAGTGCTCCACTTTTGCGTCCCCCTTCCCGCACAATTTACATTCACACATCCTCTTCTCTCTAGAAATCCAAAACCTATTATAATTCTCCATGCATCCGCATCTCATTCTCACTATAAGTACCTGACTTCCTTACTATCCTTTCTTACACAGATATTGCGATCTCTCCCTCGACATGAGAATCTCAAACGACTACAGAAAAATAACTCAATCGACCAAAAGATTACTTAATTTACTTACATACATAATAGTACGCTTAATCGCTATGAAAAGTCGGAATGGTTCCCGCGAGATTCGAACCTAAATTCCTAAAGCACTAACGCTCTCTAACACCTAAACCCCACGTCTAACTTACGTTATAGAATATTTGGAAAAAATCTCAGCAAAGCAGCTTCGCTTGAAAACTTGGGGCAGCATGTGAAATATCTGGGCCCTTTGTCACGAGTGATTTGTTGCTTGAGACATTTTGTTAATAGATACGTTAAGCATTTAATCACTTTGATTGATCACAAATTGATTTTTTACAAAGTACATTTTTCACAGGAACTGATAATATTCTTGTCAATAACATTCTCTCATTTGATATCTCAGTAACTCAGTATAATAAAATTGAGTGTATTTAGTTGTAATATTTTATAAATTGTACTTATTGAATTAAATCTTATTACCTTAGTTATAAATTTCGTGAGAAAGAATTCCTAATGTTTTAAATCCCACCGTAAATGAATGAATTGAAAATAGAAACATTACCTCTTGGCTCGACCGGAAAATGGCGGAAAAAATCAAGGAGCATTCTTAAGCGAAACTGTATAAAAAATGAAGAATAATGGTTTTTCAGTTTGTTATACATTTCAGGTTTCTGTAAACCTTATATTGACATTATCAATTTCTAAAATACGTTTTCAAGATTATGATATTCACTTTGTTTCTTATTTAAATTATTTTTCGAAAACTCAGTAAAAATAATATCATTTCTTATAGTGATAATTCTTGAAATGAAGATTCATAATATTTCATAATTACAAGACTACTTTCTCATCTTCGTGTTTTAAATACTCGTATGATAATATCAAACTTCGGTACTGTAATACGAATAAGTGTAATAAAACCTCGGTTTTCCCTATTTGGGAACGATATTATACTAAATTCTAATTCATTTTTGTCATTAATTCTAAAAAAAGGTCTCTCACTGTAGGCCATCTAATCAATAATTTATAAGTTGAAGTACATACACTGAAAAAAAGAATTTTTTGCACAAAATGATTTCCTTGATTGAAAAGGTATAGATTCGTTAAAAAATGATTAGCCCTGTAAAGTAATACTTGTTTCATTCAATGAGTTCGATTCTTTGAATTGATTCAGACACACTTGAATAAAATATTTTTGCGTACTTGAATTAAGTATTCAGGTTAAATTAAATCATATAAATAATGATTTAATTCAAAAAAACAATAATTAAATTGAAAATATATTTATGTGTTACAAAGAGTTCATGCATTTATACCAATAGAACATTTATTCAGACCAACCAGATTTTGTTTTTAGATAAATATCTATTTCATTAGTTGAAGGAAATATTTCATTTGATTACTAGAATCAAATTATTCATAACAAATAAACATTTAGTTCAACGAAGTAATTATTTTCTTCAATCAAACATTTAATAATTTGACGTAATGTTTTTCGAGTGAATACTTCTTTAGATTAAAGAAATATGTTGTTAAATTCGATATACATGCTTTTGATTTGAAGAAATATTTCTTAGACATTTATGGTGAGGGTTAAATACGAATTTCCGCCTTTAAATTTCCATGTTGCGGCAGCGTCGTGGTCATCACTGTGGACTTTTATTCGATGGAAACAAGTTCGATTCCTGCTGGAGGTGAATTTTTCATAGAATTTTTCTGTTTCAGATTCATCAAGATTTCAAATTATCTGATTTGTTTAAATTAGGTATTTATAATAATAACAATGATAAATATAATGTAAGCTAAAAGAATCCAGTGGTTTATTTAAGTAAATATGTACTACAATTGATTGCGAACTACTTTATTACACTCGCGGATTGTTTAGCCCAAAGAAATATTTTTTTAAATCAGTGGGATATTTTTTTTGCTTCAAATGTTTGAAAAGTTGATGTGGGGAACAGTTTTTTGAGCCTATAGAATATTGGATTCCATCAATTCAAATTTCCTTATTTCAAAGAAATATTCCATCGCAAATTCATATGGAACAATCAGTCATTCATTTAGTTTAAAAAGTATATTTTTATTTTTTAATTATTATTTCTTTTATTCAAAGAAATATTTCCCTCCAACCAATATATCGTAATTTGACTGAAATAAATATTTTTTCAACGAATTGCTTATATTTATTAGTCGCAAATAAATATTCCTTTGAAAATAAATGTTAGTTTCACTTAATTCACCCAAGTCAAATTCATTTGGTACAAGTAATCTTTACTTTTCGTGTAGTAGGGTTGTAATTATACGATATGTTAAATAAGATTAAAAACTGCATTAGTACTAAGAGGTGTACATATGCCCATGGGTAAATTCTAGTAAATTATCTGAATTATTGAATAAATACTTGAATAATTATATTTTAAAATTATAGTAAGAGGGCGCTTGCCTGATAGTTAGGGGTATTCTATTCCATGGACGTGACCCTCTAACCATAAAAAATCCTTGAAGCTTACATGTTCTATGCTTTGGTATGTTTAAAGCTAAGTTCCTCTTACGGAGTCTGGCATGATTCGGATGGTTTTTATCAGAAAAAATAAAATATTCACGCAAATACTGAGGAACTTCATTTTTAGATATTGTAAAGATCAAATTGCCCATAAAAATTGTCTTCTTTTATCCACGGTCAGAAAACCTGCTCTCTTCCGATGTAGAGTAATTTGTTCACTTTTTGGTTAATTTTATATAAATAGAATACATGGATTTAGTGTCCATGCTAGCTTTCCATTCAGTCCATCCGTTATATTATCGTAATTCTGTAGGTATTTCGAGAAATAGCCTTTCTAAGACAGAGTACGGTTGAGTAAGTATTCTAAATCCCCGACCGATTCATGAGAAACAATAGTAAAATTACCAACCCTCAAAGAAGGGAGGGCAGCGAGTGCATCGGCAGAGAGAGAAGCCGAAGGCCTAATAATAATAGCGTTAGTTTTAGGTGGATTAAACGCAAGGTTATTATTCTTCCCTAAAGAACGACCCGATCTATAGGGAATCGATCGGGTCGTTCTATTCAATTCTGCAGCAGGTCCGAAATGGTACAGTTTGAAGTTATCAGCGTATTTAGGATACTTACATATGTCTGGATCCCTTCCAAGATCAGATGCATACAAGTTAAAAACCTTTCTAGAAAATAATGACTGGATCCGATGACGAGTGATTCAAAATAATATCCAATCGTTCCAATGGTGTTTCTTAATCAGGTCTGACCGATTTAGAACAATTGAGGTCGGCTATCGTTCTCAATCGGGGCGCGAGGTGACTTTCAGGTCAGCCACGACCATGTTGGTGGCAGCTCTTTGACCACGCGGGAATTATTTGAAAGCGGATATTTACTCTTCGTTTTTAAATTACATCTCGATAAAAAATAAGACTTTAAAGATTTCAAATAATTCCCTCGTGATCAAGAAACTATCATTAACAGATTTTCCAATAATTTTTATAGTGATTTTTTTGAGTTATATTTAGTCAACTTTTTATGTAAATAGTGCAAAATACTTACAATGTAGAAAGTGTACAAAATTTATTTCGTCATACAACGCAGTTAGATTATCGTGTAATACATTAAGTAAATTGCAGTCTAATTAGTAATCAGTCTGTTTCAAGAATACTGTTGATTAACTTGTTGTTTTAGGAGAAACGTGTTATGTTCTTTTAAAGCAGAATAAAGTCAGAAAAGACCTTCTACCCAAAACATGAATTTTCAATCAAAAAATGTTCAATCCTAAAATCAAACAGTTCAATTTCCTGCATAAAAAGATGCATTTTCAATCAAAGGAGCGAATTTCCAAAAAAATTAAAATTTTACCAAATATTTTAATTTTGAAGAGAGAAAGACGAATTTTCTACAAAAAAAGTTGAATTTTCGATCCAAAAATATTTTAACGTCAAAAAGATACATTTTTTACAAAACAATAAATTTTTAACATAAAAATGCATTTAAAATCAAATAATGGAATTTAAAACTATAATTATGAATAATTAATAAAAAAATAATAATTTTTTTCACACAATAGTTCATATTTAAGTTAAATAATGGACTTTTCAACCAAAAGAGATGAATTCACAACAAATTGCAATTTTAACCAAGAAGAATAATTTTTTAACCAAAGTGGGACGATGGACGTGCGGGCTAAAGCGTAGGCTTTGGATTCACTCCGTCTGCTTGCGGGTGCGATTCCCGCCTCGCACTCTGAAAGACCCTCGGTGGCCCGTGCAGTGAATTCATCTCCGGGAAGTCGTGGGACCGGTACCTCTAGAGAAAAACGTTTTCTATGTACTTAAGGCTATTGCTCTTGGTGGTTCGGAACCCACCTTTAACGGTAGGTCCCCCTCTCACCACCAAGTACGTGTCTGGGAGGTGTACAAAGGAATAGGGAAGAAGGTAGAAGAAAAATGTAAACCCTTAGGGGACACATTAGAAGCTTCCGATTATTAATTAATTTTTTAACCAAAAAGATTACAATTTTGTACAGAAAGATAAATTTTTAATAAAATTAATAAATTTTTTAAAAAAGTTGAAGTTTCTACTTGAAAAGGAACCCGCAGCAAATGTACATGAAATGACTTTCGGTCGGTTTTGATTAAACTTCGTAAAATTGTAGTTCTCCATGTCTCGATCAAAAGTGCTATGGGGCACAAAGTCCGAAAATGGACAGTTTTCGAGTTATAGAGGGTTAAACATCCAACCCTTTCAAGAAACATTACCAAATATCCTGAAAACTGCAGCTCTGTGAAAAAAATGTTCCCTATGAAAGTTATTGGGCACTAACGGGGAAATGCAAAGAAAGTCATGGCCTTAAGATACAGGGCATTTTTCAAGGTCCATCAATGTAAACTTGTCATTTATTGCTAAAATTCAGCCAATAAAGACAAGATATGAAGAGGTTATTAATATAGAACCCATAAAGGCAAGAAATGAGAATGACTTAGTTAATAGCCAGCCAATGAAGGAAAATCATGAGAATGATGTTTTCAATATCTAGTTAATTAAGGCAAGAAAAGAGTGAGATTTAGTCATTATCTAGCCAATGAAGGCAAGTCATGAGTGCGAGATTTAGTCATTATCTAGCCAATGAAGGCAAGTCATGAGTGCGGTTTAGTCATTATCTAGCCAATGAAGGCAGGGCATGAGTGAGGTTTAATCATTATCTAGCCAATGAAGGCAAGATTTGTCCAGGATGTTGTCAATATCTAGCCAATGAAGGCATGAAATAAGCTTGATTTAGGCAATGCCCGGCCAATGAAGGCAAGACATGAGCGAGATTTAGTCATTATCTAGCCAATGAAGGCAAGTCATGAGTGCGAGATTTAGTCATTATCTAGCCAATGAAGGCAAGTCATGAGTGCGGTTTAGTCATTATCTAGCCAATGAAGGCAGGGCATGAGTGAGGTTTAATCATTATCTAGCCAATGAAGGCAAGATTTGTCCAGGATGTTGTCAATATCTAGCCAATGAAGGCATGAAATAAGCTTGATTTAGGCAATGCCCGGCCAATGAAGGCAAGACATGAGCGAGATTTAGTCATTATCTAGCCAATGAAGGCAAATATGAGCAAGACTAAGCGAATATCCGACCAATAAAGGTAACTTATGACCAGGATGTTGTCAAATACTAGCCAATGAAGGCAAGACATGAGCGAGATTTAGTCATTATCTGGCCAATGAAGGCAAGATATGAGCAAGACTGAGCCAATATCCGACCAATAAAAGTAAGTTATGACCAGGATGTCGTCGATTCTAGCCAATAAAGGCAACTTCTGGTAACTGAATGTCTTTTCCTGGTAATCGATTGCCTGCGTCATTTATGGTCTGAATCAGTTTTTGTGATGTAAAGCGAACTCTTTCTTGATGCCGAGCATACGCCTAGGTTAGGAACGTGTTGTATCTGTACTACTTCCTGATAGAATTTGACAATTGATTTGATGTGCCCGTTCCTAGCTTCGACGATCTATCTAGATTTTTCGTCACTAGACGCGATTCGTTAGAATTTCATGTTGTAAGTTGATGCTGATGTCGTGGAAGAAGAGCTGGAATTTTCGGACTTTGTGCCCCATGAAACTTTTGATCGAGACATTCAGAACTACAATATTACGAAGTTTAATCAAAATTGACCGAAAGTCATTTCATGTACATTTGCTGCGGGGTCCATTAATTTGTTATTTTCAACTAAGTATGGAAATGATTTTTTATCAAAATAGTTAAATTTTTAACCAAAGAGATGAATCTTTAAGACAAAAAATTAATTTTAACAAAGCATTCGAATATAAAATTCGAATATAAAAAAGGAGATTTTAACAATATAGTTGCATATTGAATGAAAAAGAAAATGTTTTTCAAGGCGCTGACAGTTTTCAAAAAAGCATTAAATTGCAATCCCGTTATATTAGCTGCCGATCACACTGGCAATACTACTCTTTACTTATCAGCAATAAACAATAATAAACACTGCACATCCCGCATATGTTTTCAATATATTTCGAACTTAGGATTCCAATTAAAGGAACTAAAGTTAAAATGTGTTTTATGAATTTTGGCCATTGCAAAGTACAAATTTCGTTAAAATGCGCAAGCGTGCTAACCCTATTGCGAACGATTCAAAAGCTTATCTCGATTGAAAAAAATTAGGAACGATATACAATTTCTGTCCTGATTAACACAGATTGGGAACGATTCAACCTTCAATCAATCCTAATGGGGTCCAATCATTTTTTTCTAGAAGTGAAGTTTAGGTGGACTATCTACTCCTGACCATGTTTCAAATCCGCCTTTCAACACCCCGTTTTCTATGACCCTACTTTCGCATCCCTTTTTTCTTGTTTCAGGCACACATAAAATATCTAGTTTCCTTAAGTGCATAGTTTCTCGTAATTCTTTTACCTTCAGATCATTAACCCCCCCCCCCCCAGTGGCGGCGTAGCATGGGTTGGCACCCGGAGCGGTTTTCTATAGAGCACCCCCCAACATAAAACAACCAATACTAAACGTGCTTACGTGACTTTATTTGGCTAAAATAATCGATCACATTATCATAATTTATTTTCCTGTCCTTTTCAATAGACAAAATGGAAAGATTGGTTAGTCGCGCTTGGCTCATTGTGGATCTTAAGTAAGATTTGACCAATTTTAATTCTGAAAAGCTTCTCTCACACGAAGCCAGCGAAACGCAAATAGTTTTAAAAAATCTTAGACACAGCGCTAGACTAGCCCCATTTTACAATGAATCTCAGGAGCTCCAAGGTAGTCCACCGGACCGCTTCTTGGGAAGGAATGCTGGCGGCTTCCAAGTGGCGCCTCAGTCGTAAAACCTCCAAAATAATATCCTCTGCAAAAAATTCATCATAGATTTTTGTCAGATTTGGAACTATACCACGAAGTTCTTCTTCTGTTGACGTAAGCAGAGTTTGAGGCTGAACAACACCAAATGTTACGAGAATGTCATCCATTGCCCTGTAACGATAGTCTAATTCTTCGTGAAATCTATCGAGACATTCTAACATAGCTCTCTGCAGCTCTCCTGGCAACGTTAGTCCAGCGTCTTGGGCCACTTCTCCTGGCATACGTCTTCGGAATCTTTGATTTTTATCACACACTTTTCCAGCGATAGACCAGGTGTTTGTATATACTTTTGTGCCTGGTTAACTTCTTCTAGGACTTCACACCAAAAAGAAAGGTAGCATAAAAAACTGAAGTCACACAAAGCTGGTAAGAGTGTGGATGCTGCTTCTCTTGTGTCGACGTTTTATTTGCTGCGGCTGGGATCGCACATCTCTTCCAGTGTTAATACAAGTTTCTCAAAATTATTCTTCAGTGGTTTAACGCCCACACTGATCATTAGAATTTCCCATCGATGTGTGGATGATGAAAAGAACGTGTAAACTCTCTCTACTGTTCCGAAAAAAGTTACACTTGAATTAACGCTTCCAAAAGAGTGAACTCCACACAGATTTAGTGATTGATTAGCACAAGGCATAAACAACGCCTTAGGATTACGTTCTTTGATTTTTGCTTGTACACCACCATGAACTCCTGCCATGGTTGCAGCATTATCATATCCTTGAACCCGACATAGCTGTATGTCCAAGTTATCACTCTTCAGCTGCGTAAGGATATTTTCAGTAAGTTCGACTGCTGTCTTTCCAGCTATAGGAAAGAAACCTAGAAATGATTCCTTTACTTCAACTTGATCGCCTTCAATATGAACATATCTGATCACGTAACTCATCTGATCCACATGTGATATGTCTGGAGTGCTATCGAAAATAATTCCGAAATATTTAGCTTCATTTATGTCGTTCAGAATGTTTTTTTTCACCTCTTGCCCCAAAAGGCTGATGAACTCATTTTGAATGTCTTTGGACAAATAAGAATCTACCCGTTTTCCTTTTTTACAGGCGATAGCATGATCAATTCTTAGCATATGTTCTTTTAGAACTGGGTCATATTTCGACAATAGATTAACTAATTTTAAGAAATTGCCTCTATTTTCTGATGAAACCCCCTCTCTATGCCCTCTATCAGGGAGATTTTGGCGTGCCAGGAAAAGAATAACATCTAAAAGGCGACTCAAAATATCACGCCACTTCTTTTTTTCATGGTCAAAGACCATTTGATGTTCATGGTCGAAGGTTTTTTGCAGCTTCAATCCATTTTCCAAGATTTTCCATTTTTCAAAACAGGAGAGATAGTTTTCAGAATTATCGTGTACAGACACTTTAGGATTTAATTTCCACCATGAATTAAATCCTTTGCAAAGCTTTGATGTTTTGCGTCATGGGGCATAAACAATTTGCAACAAAAACAGTATAAACTGTTTTTTGTTGGAGAGTATACCATCCATTTTCTGAGTACTTTTTCTCCATTTAGTAACGCTTTATAAAACCATTCTGAATTGAAATGTCGGCTCTTTCCTTTTATTTTATCTCCAGATCTTTGGACAGTATCTGAAAATGGGCCATCTCTATTTTGATAGGGTTCACTTCCCGTATTAACAATTTCAAGTCTCAAAGCATCAGGCATTGTTGTTGGCTAAGTTGCAACATCGAAACGAGTTAAATAAGATGCTTTTGTTTTGTCATCATCATGTAGCTGTTTTTCATCATATACAATGTGCTCTGATTCTTCTTCATTGTCGCTATTCCGTCCTTTTGCTTGATTGTATTTTTCTTGACGTTGATCTTCTCCACCTTGTCTTTTATCTTGTGTATCAGGCTCTCTTCCCACCGTCCGTTCATCCAATGCATTTTGGCACTGTCTTTCTACATCATCTTTTTGATCAAGAAGGTCACTTTCAACACTTTTCGGTGTTGTATTAGATACTGAAGCCGAAGGTGCTACATACTTCAAAATAGATCCAGATATTGACTCGAGCAGAAGTTCTTTTGATTTCTTGATTTTTCTTTGCTGGAATCCACTAGGTCTATTTCGCTTCATATTGAAGTTTTATTCTGTGAAGATCAAATAATGAATACTCGTTAACTTTGAAATTTATTTTTTTCGCTAAATTTTTCAATGTACAATTTATAATATCGATTGTAGGTTAAATTAACGATTTGGTCCGACCTGTGATAGCTAAATAATTACCCAATAACCGAAGACGGAATGAATTGCATAGAAAAATATTTGTTTGAATCTGGTCTTTGTCAAATCCGCATTTATTGATGCAGCAAGTCTGATAGAGGGCGTTGTAAAATGAGCCAATTCGCCAATGTGATTCGAACATTTTTATCACATTTAAATAGATTAAACTAGTGAAATAAAGAAAAGTGAAGACATTACGGACATACGGACACGCTGTATGTGGTTCCTCTGCCGATTTTAGTTAAGTAGTCGCATCGCACGTGTAGTGCTAAAATA